>JAPDSC010056948.1:623346-644802 GCA_026290005.1 Latrodectus geometricus | reverse complement strand
ATATATATATATATATATATATATATATATATATATATATATATATAAGGATAATTAAGATTACAATACATTGTTAAATCACCATAAAACATTTCGTCTGCACTTGGGGTTTTTTTTTTTTTTTTTTTAAACACAATAGCTATTTGCTTCATAAAGAAGATGAAACTTCTCTGATTAATGATATCAAAATAATTACAGTGTCTTTCATGTTAATATCATCTAAATCTCACAAAAGATATATGGTAGAAACTAATGCACATATTATGAACACAAAAAAACTAACCATTTTTTTAGAGACAGAATTCTTTGCAACTTTCAAATAATTTAAAGGCAATATTTGAATACATGGGTGCAAAATTACTCTTACAACTAATACAGAAAATAAAAAAATATGAAGGGGAAGAAGTTTAAATAGAATTTCTACAAGCTGAGCAATTTTTTCAATTAGTAACAAATAGTCTATTAATCAATCATTCTTTCTCAAAACTTATTGTAGATTAACAACTATTTTTATCAAGAAAAATCAAAATTAATTATAAAACTATTATGTATTTCGCAGTAGCTTTTTTATACATTCATTCAAAATGGCTTTTATTTCAAAGGTACAAAATCTCTTATTTATTTTGTTATTCTCTTTCATTTTTCTTCTATAGAAAAAACAACTTTTGATATTCAATAGAAAAAACAACTTTTGACACATTTTACTTTACTGGAAATGCTAAAAAAGAATTCTTTGAATTCTAAAAGAATTCAGTAAAGTTTTTTTTTTTTTTTTTAAAAAAAGCATAATATCACTTATTATTATTTTAATTAAAAAATATATGCAGTTAATGCTAAAAATTTACAAAAGCACATTTGTTTTTATTCTCACTCTTATTTTAGAAAGTTGTCAACTCAAAGGAAAAAAGAAACTAGGAAAATTCCAGAAGATAACTGCAGATTTATGATAACACTAAGTTGCTTATTCAGAATGATAACCAAATTTTGCACTTCAGTAATTAAATTTAACAGTATGTTATCACTTTCAAGTAATCTGTAGCTGACTTATTTTTACTTCATAGTTAATGTAAAAATATGACATTTTTATGGCTTTGATGCAATGTTAATTTACAGCAACTACAATTTTCAAAGAATTAAAATAGTATCTATGTAAGAAGTTGTGAAATCTAGAAAAATAACAAGTTAATATTTTTACTTCTAAATGTTTAGTTTCTTCATAAGATATCAATAAATATACAATAAAACTTTTTTCAAACAATATTAAAATCAATAAAAAGATTAATAAATAAGTGCATATCAAGACTCACTTTTACGCTGTTCTTTATAGATAAGAGCAAAACTTAATAGAGAAAGGGACAGTACTGTTATAGCCATCATACAAATTGCCAAAAGCCAAGCAGTTGAACCAAAACTTTCCGCATCAGCAATCATTTTCCCAAAAATTTCTACAAGAGAAAGAAACATTTATAACTTAAAATTATAAAAGAAAGATTAATGTAAAATATGCAAAACTTATCAAAAAAGCAATATCCTTTAAGAGCAAAAACATCATTTTAAAAACACATTTAATATTTCGGAGAATACAATGAAATTTAATAAATATTTATTATAATTATCATTAATATAAAACTTGTTTGATTAAAAAAAACACTTTCACCTTATTTTAATATAAAAATTCAAGGAGAAAGTTTATATTATTGCAAAGGTATGTCAGTTTCACATGATTTTCCATATTACTCTAAAATATGCCTTGATAATAAAACTGCAACTTGCAATTGAAGTGGAATAGAAATACAATTTTCAGCAGAGCTTTTTTTTTTTTTATTCATTCATGCTTTCAATTCTCATACTTTAGAACAAATTTAATGGTTTGATATAATTTTAAATCAGTGATTGTATAAATCTGTATTACTGTATTTTCATGTATATAATCCACAGTGGTATATCATCTAAAAGGCAAAAAAAGCATCGTAGAATCTGTGTCAAATTTTTAAGGGAATAGTTAAAAATATATACTGCTGATAATAAAATAAAAGACAAAGTATGATTAAAAATATAATAAATTATACAGTAAAAACATACAGTATGAAAAACATCTGTTTGGGTCCACGTCATAGCAAAGTGCAATATAGTAAGATGAAAGCACCAGATCAATCATCTAGAGCGATAATTCTAAGAAAATTCTAATTAAACTTATCGATTTTTAGTTCCAATAACTTTTATAACCAAGTTGAACAAAAATGAAATATATGGATAATTTCTGAATTATGCATTGGATACATTTTTTCTTTTGTACTGTGCATGTTTTGTTTTTCACCTTACATTAACACATTTTTTATTTCTTTTCTCCATAGCTTTTAGTTCAAAATCTGCTGTGTAACTAGTATGATTTTACTTCCACATGAGAGTATATGAAATTGAGTACTTTCTAAATGAAACAGTGCTGGGTAAGACAAAATACGAAAAAAGAACTATAATATCTTTTCAAGGAATTGAATTTGTTTTTGAATGTGATATGGCCAAAACAGATTATGGACGAAATAAGTCAGCTGAGTTGTGATGCCATCTGTTTTTTATTTTATAAAACTTCATTTCTGATTTAGAATATATTTTTTTCATCAGATAATCTGCAGATTATGTACATGAAAATCTACTTAAGCTACTTTTTTGAAAAAGTTTTAATCATTATATTTCCTTTTTGATACTGAAAAAATAATATTCAGAAATTTCTGAAATCAACATAACTTTTATCTCTTATTTTAAGTTTTCTCCAAAAAAATATTGTTAATATAAAAAATTCAATTTAGAAAATAGGATACTGGTATTGTTTTCAATTTCTAAATAAAAATGAAATTATAGTCTAATTTTGAAGCACTGGCTAAACTTACGTTCATTGATTAAAAATTTAAATAAAAATTAACAACAATGCAACCCACATGTAAAATTATTTTAAACATAACAAATACAATAACTTTGACATAATGACATTTCAATACTCCAATTATATCTATATTCAATATTTAACTGCAATCATTATATATGAATATTTTATTTTCTGGCATAAAGTTCATAAAATTAAAAAAAAATTACTGTTTAACTAAAATTTTTTTATATTAAGACACAGAAAACATATCATTTTATTTATTTTGAAGTCATTCATTAAAATTAATTTTACTTTAACAACGTTATAGTTGTATGAAACACAAAGCAGTTTTCAAACACAACAGATTAAAGTAATCAATAAAATTTACTTTAATAATTTTGTTTGAAGAAGAAGACATCACAATTAGCTGAATCAGAAAATATTTACAACCTTTATTTATTTTTTTTGTGGAATTAAGTACTGAGCTGACAGCTGAACATTAAACACTCTAGGTTTATAATCAACATTTAGAGCATTCAAATTCTATCACGAATTGAGTGTTTGTAATAATTTAGATCTCTAGATTTGTTTCTTATTATTCTGTTTCTGTATTTAAACTGCAGGTCTAATTATGTATAGCTAACATGTCTCAAAAATTACTATTAAATGACAAACAAAACATGAAATTAATTATTGCTTATTATAGCTACAGAAAGAATAAATATTTATTAACTTGTAATTAAATAGCACTTTTATTGAATATGAAGAATAAAAAATTTGTTAAGCTCAAAAATTATTTGAGCTTAATAAATTTACAATTGTATGAACTCAAAATTAGAAAGTATTGCAAAAGATTAACTAATATGCATTGATAAATAATTGTATTTATGTATTTCAATGTAAAATAACTAAGTGAAAAGCTTTTCACAATATATGTTAAATTTGGAACACTTACTATCAGCATGTACTCAACCTGACAAATAATTCAGTTTTCTTAGTAAAAAAATTGTAGAATAATTTTAAAATTTCAGTAATTCAATGTAAATAGAATAATTTTCAATAAAATTTAAAGGCATCAAAAACATTTACCAGGTGGATTTACAGGCTTGCATGTAGTTGCATGAATTGTGACAGCTTTACCAGGTCCAAGTTTATTTGTTGCCCATATTTTAAATACATAATCTGTTCCAGGTTTCAACTGATAGATGAAAAATTGTCGCTGAAATAGAAACAGAAATTTATATGAAATCAATAAAATTCAAAGGATATTTTGTATTAAGACTAAAACATTTATCCCCTCAAAAAAAAAAAAAAAAGAATATAAGGATAGTCAGACTTAAAAAAGACTGGATAGAATTAGACTTAAAAAAGTGTCATAACTCTAAGTTAGATTAAGCTGATTCATTTATAATGCACAAGTTCTTTTTTCAATATTTTGGATAAAATACAAAATATAATTATATAACTATTACAATCATTAACTAAAAAACAGAAGTATATTAAAAATGTTTGAAATTAAACAAAAACATGCATCTATTGCAATAGGAACACTAAGCATAAGGGTCATAAAATAATGAAGTAACAAGTTAGATAAAAGCTTGCAGTTTAAAAAACTGGTTTATAAACCACCCGATTTTTTAGAATGATTATTGGCAAATGTTAAATATTATAAATCAATTAATTTTACTAAAACTAAAATAACTGCCAGAATATTTTTACAGAATTTTCTGGCAAAGAAACGAATTTTTTTTAAATAAAAAATGTTCAAAATTAAAAAATTGCAGGTAATTTACATCATACAAATATTCTTATTTCAAGAAAATAATATATAAAATTAAAGAAAAATTTTATTAAAAAGTCCTACTAAATAATACATGGAATTTAATAATGCCAAAATGGAATAAACAAAATACATTCTTTCAGTGCTTTGAAAATATTTATTTTCTGGAAAAGATAATATGAGAAAAAAAAATATTAAAATATTGTTCATGAACTGAGAAGTTTTGTATCTTGATGACATTTAAATAATGCAGTTTAGAATACTACTAATTATTGATTCAAATAATTAATAATTTGAATAAATAGAAGTTTCTTTTTATTGATATGATATTAATTTTGAATAACAAGTGATAACATATTTTTACAGATTTCTTTAACTTTTCAAAAACTTTAATTTTCATAAATTCTTCAACTTTTGTAATTCTATTTATTACAGTTTGAATATTTAATATTGAAAAAATAAATAATATTCAACTTTTGTTACACAATACTAAACATATTTATATATTTTTTTTACAAATTATCCTCAAAAATATTATTTATACACCAGTATTTATTCATCTTTTTAAAATATAATGATTCTTATGAGGTAAACATTTTTATACATTAAAGAAGTTCTTTCTATATACATAATCAGTTTATTTTTCTCTTTAAAAATTAAATGTAATGTATACGTAGTTCAATGTATGTAATTTTTGGGCAAAATATGTAAATAATTAAAAAAATATATTGAAGAAAAGAGTACAAGTGGAAAAAATTATTTTTAACTTGGAAAACTGAAGATTTCATGAATAAAAAATTTAGGCTTAAAACAACAAACTTATATTATACATTTAAAGTTTCAATTTTTAAATGAAAATTCCTTGCAAAAATGGCTTACAACAGCTGGACTGACATGAACTGGCTGAGGAGTATGCCAAGACTCAGAAGTATTTGTTCTTGATGGACGATAAAGCAAAGTGAAGTTTGTTATCGGATAACCACCATCATTTTCAACATGCCATCGAACTGTTGCAACAACTGTTGAAGGGTGCACACTTACATTTCTTAGTTTTCCAGGGGGAGCTTAAAAAAGTAGTTTATTATAAAATAATGTAGCATGAGAATAAAAATATATTGAGCATAATTGATACTTCTTAATAATAAGTTTCTACATGTTTTCAGTTCTATCTCAATATTAAAAGAAAAGATTTCACTATTCATGACAGTAATGTGAATTTTTCAGAATTATTTTAATTAATTGATTTATTTAGATAAAACAATCAAAAAACACAATTTAATAAAAGATAATGATATGATCTTAAAGTATGACTTCAAATTGGCATTTTAATCTGCAGGGAAATCAGAGAATAAAGAGATATTATTTATTCAAAAATTAAAGCACTCCAATATAATTTAAAAGAAAATATATTTAACAGTTAATGATAATATGTAAAAATACAATAGTCAATCATAAAATAAAAAAAGTTTTCTCACATATACAAGAAGGAAAATTTTTTAAACTTTTTATATCAATTTCTTTGGAAAATTTAAAACCTTAACAATAATCTTTACAAGGCACTGAATTCTTTTTTATTTTTAAGAATTATAAAGTATACTAATTAGGAGTTGTTATATTTATATAAAAAGAAATATACATTGAAACAAATATTTAAAAATTAACACAATAATCAAATATTCAGCAATGCATGAAATGATAAGCAATATTAACAACAAATAAGAAAAAACCAGGAGATGTATATTACACATAGATATAACAAGTTATATAAATATTAAATAGATTGAAAGATAAATTAATGAAATTCAATTTATTTCAAACTAATAGATATATTTGATTAAAAACAGTATCTCTTAGTCCACTGAATATTTGCAAAAACTTCGATAGCAGCTTTCCTAAGTTTTAAAATGTAAACTTTATATTGTAATAATGTATTTTTTCATTTTTATAAATATTGTGTCCATACAATAGAACAGATATTAGAAAATCTAAATATTTTTCATACTATAAAATAGATCAATTTACTAAGATCAAATATTTATCCTTTTTTATGTTTCCAAAGTGAATATTTGTCCATTTTTATTAAATATGTTATTTTCAACAATTATAATTATAACATCTAAAAGACTTTAAGATTTTGAAGCTAAAGAGAAAAAATGGTTATACAAGTTTTAACAAAGTATTTGAAAATAAATAATTCCATGAAATGAATTTGTTACAAGATAAGAATTTATGAGTTATTTTATAATATTTACTCAAAAAAATAAAATCTTAATTGTTTCAAAAATGATATTTTTATTATTTTGACATATTCTTCAAAAAATACTCTTTAATAATATATATATATATCTTAGTTATCAACATCAGTTGTAAAATAATTCTGCTTGAATTATCATATTTTCTTGTATATAATCTTTTTTTTAAGTAAATGAAAAAAAAAAAAAAAATGCATAATCAGTAGCATTTTTTTTTCCAGAGAATAATCAAAAATAAATACTTGAAATGTGGTTTACCACATTATAAATATATAGTATGATAAAAAAAATATAATAAATTGTACTGAAAAAACATTTATTATAAAAAACATCTGATTGGATTCACCGCATTGTAAAGTGCAATTAATTAAGCTGAAAGCTTCATATTCGCCAAAAACAATCATTTTGAGAAAGTAAGCGTGAGTGATGGTTGGGTTTTTTGGTGCAAGGTCCAAAATGGACAAGCTGCGCCTGGAGAAAGTAAGCAAAACTTACAAATAAAATATACTTGTTTTATTAAACATTAAATGAATGAAGTGAATTATTTACAAACTGTGCATTGGATGTATTTTTATTTTGAATTATGCATGCTTAGTTTTTTCACAATACATTAACACGTTTGTTGCCATTTTTTTTTATTTGTCTTCTTTACAGCTTACAATTTAAAATCTGCTGTGTAACTTATACACTTTCTCTTCCATATGACAATATATGAAGAATATTGTCAGAATGAGACACCTCAAATCAAGACAAGATGTGAAATCATAATAACCAATAGCAAGTGCAAAAATATTAAAAAATACTTGATTCATTCTCAAATGCAATTAGACAAAACTGGTTATAGACGAAATAAATTAGCAGAGTTGTGACATCATCTATAATTTATTTTATAAAACATAAATGTTATTTCATTCAAAATTTTATGATTAAGGTTTCTGATAAGCTTTTCTGATTAAGAATACCATCAGATCATCTGATGTGTCATATACCGCACACAATGAAATTGAAAGCTTTTTTAACACATATTATTTAAAGGAAAATACATTAGTTATTAATTACAATTTTAGTCTTCAAAATGCTATTAGTCAAGCTCCTCATACAAATATCTTAACATCAATTGATTGCCATGAAAATCAGCTGTGCTTTATTCTTAGTAAAATGTTTGGATTATTTGCAAACACCAGAACATAAATTTGATCTACATGTTGCTGACAATCAAGTAAGATAACAAAAAAGTTTTAGGATTTGTTTATTGCTCAATGGTCACTTTTTACACACGGGGGTTAATTAGAATGGGACCTGCAGTTTGAAGTGGATTTTGAATCACTATACTTCAACACTCAAGATGGGATTTGAGTCTGTTGAATTAAAGGCGAAATTGTTAAACATTTCGCTGCTAGCTTGGCAATAGCACTACTTAGAATAAATTGTTCAAACTTAAAAGTGTCTTTAGAGAGTTATAATAACTTATTCTTTCACAGCTGAAAGAGTTTTCCATACAAAAACTAAAGAAACTATACTTTTTGTCATTCATTATATACATAAGATCTTTCCATAATTTAGTTTAATTTACAAAACAAAATAAAATGGATTTTTTTTTAAATTTATCCAATCTTTGTGGTAAAAGTTTTACAAATGTAATTTCTGATGATTTTTATCTCTTCTTTTCAATGTCTAGCCAACAAGGGGATTTTACCAAACTTGGTCAGAGGATCTTTGATACATAATAAAGCAGAGTTGATGGCTATTTATACAGTGGAGCACTCAGTGAGTGAATGAGCATCATCTCAAAGGAAGTTGGGTCTTTGTAACTTAGAACTAGAGATGGAGCAGACCTCCAAAACTAATGGTCTAACAAAAAGCCCTAATGGTATTATTTCACATAAAGGACATAGAGACTACAATTTATTTTACATGCCCCACATACCATAAGTGAACACAATGAATCCTTGCTTAGCTAACAAAGAGAACTCACTACCATCTGGTAACAAGAATGATCCTTCCCAACAAGGTCACTCCTACCCTTTATAGATGATTATTTAATGAATAAAATAAGACAAACCTACCAAGAAATATTTAATTGACAAAAAGCAAGCTAAAAAACACAAAAACGAAATTTATATGTCAAACACAAGTTCAATGTAATTATTTAGGAATGAAGAAACTATTGATTGATGAATTTCATACCATTATAAATAATACCATAACATAACAAGTGATTAATAAAATTCTGCTACTTTATCGTATATAATTTTCACTCATTTAAATATAGCATTACTACTCATATTCTATATATATTTAAAACATTAGCAACTCACGTTAATTTGTTTGGGATAATTTTGAGAGGGATATATTTTAATATCAAGTAAAAGAGTTGTAAGACTACAGTAAATTTATACTTCCTAACTCAATGTAAATAAAATAATCATGAACAAAGCATGTTCAAGTGATTAAAAAATTCAAATGGTTCTCTATTAAAACAGAAGCCATTCTAAAAAATTAGGCAAGGTAAAACAAAATTTTTTTTTTCTTTATCAAAAAACTTTTATAGTCAATATGTGCTTTAAAAATACACATTTTTTTGTTGCATGTTGAAAGGCCACTTTAATTTTTTTTCTCTAATAACCAGCTACATGGTTTATTATCATTTAACACTACAAGGAGTAAAAGTGATAGCATCTTTACATAATGGGGAAAATTGTGTGTCCTCCATTGTGACATCAAAGGTGGGTTGTTCTTCATAATTTAGAAGCAGGAACCAAGTAGAAGATCCCCAGAGTTGGTCTACCACTCCTAGAGTTATAATTTCACATAGAAGGCATTGCAACCATGACATTTTATCTGCCTCACCCATCCTTAGTGAACATGAAGAGTTTTTGGTAGGTTTGAGATTCAAACTCAATAATATATGATAATGATACTCTAACCACAACAAGGCAGGCAAGCAGAACTTAATATCCACCATATAGACCAAAGCACTGCTTCAGTACAGTGCTCTTATTACAAATAAAACACTCTTACAAAATTTAACATGGTTAATGTTAAATGGAATGGATTATGTTATGGAATAATGTTAATGGAGGATGTGATTTTAGATGCAAATTAATAAATCAAGCAATTCACTATATATATAAAAAAAAAAAAAAATTGAGCACAAATGAAACTTGACAGAATTGTGAATATACTTATGAATTTATAGCAACTATGAATAAAAACGGCTCCTTTCTTTTACAGCCTCTTTATATAGAATTTGAATATTATTTGGCTGCATCATCAAATACCTATTTCCATCAGAAAATTAAAAATTCTATGACATTTTTTTAATGCATAAACAATGCCCTAATTTAAAATATAATAATGAAAAACAGGAATAACCTTGCTATGCAATGACTTTTTGCAAAGCAAATTTCCAAACCAAAATAAGTATAACACCATTAGTTTTCTTTGTTCCATTTGTATGATAGAATTAACAGCATTTTAAAAATATTTCCTTAAACAAGAAAGGAAAATTTACATTATGAATAATATACTCTTCTCATTTTCATTTAAATTATATAATATATAGTGAAATAATAAAATTTTGATTAAGAATTGTATTCAGACAAGTTAACCATGAAGTTAGAACACACTTTATGCAGTGAAATTTAAGTCCCAGTCACTTCCGAACAATCGAGGATAGATATTGCATTTCTGTTTTAAGAAAGCATACTTGTTAGGTCCAATTTTATTCTATATGGTTCACTATTTATAAAAAAGTGTTTTGAGAAGACAAATAGGCAGAATTTGACTAAAGGAAACTTTAAAAAAATTATATATTTTAGGATAATTAATAGGTAATGTAAATATTTTATAATCTATCAATTTTTTATATTATTATTTATTATAGTAAAATCGTCTAACAATTTTAAAGGAATTATTTTGTAACAGTTATAAAACTCATTCAAATATCTTTATTGACCTTAAAATTTTTAAGATCAATAAAGATATTTGAATACTAATAAACTTTAATTCCACTCTTACCCAACAATAATTCCCTTAAATCTCTCTCTCTCTCGCTCGCACGCACGCACAAGAAAGGAGATGTTCTTGGAACGGCAAAAGTTGAAACTATGCAATATTGGTTGTTTCTATTTGTGTAGGTTTTGTTTTAAGTAATATCTTCATAGTAATCATTATATTTCGACTATAAATCATAAGATTTATTTCATATGCAATTAGGCTGCTTTCGAATTACTAAAAGAATTTAATATTAATAACTGAAAAATTAAAGAGTATTAATGTACTTTTAAATATTAATATACAAGATAAGTGATGAATTATTATAAATTTCCTCTGAAATTTATAAGCAATATAAATTTCTGAAAGAATTTATAATTTTAAATTATAAGCACAAATAACATTAGTATTGTAACAATTTGTGATAATAAACATTTTCAAACATGAATAATAAATAACAGAAAAAAGTTACATTACACAAAATGTATACAATAATATTATAAGCTGGCTTAATGAAAGATACTAAAAATAATGAAAAAGATACAAACTTTTTACATATAACTGGAAATTGATTTCTTTTAAATCATAAAGATTTGTGGCTAAGCAAGTGTAATTTCCAGAATCTGATGGTGACACAGAATGAAATAAGAGTCCATTAGAAATTTCATATGGATCCTTTTGAGTTTCATTAAAAGGAGGCACACGTCCATTTTTCAACCAAGATAAAAAGGGCTTTGGTTTGCCTGTAACATTACAAGGTAGGAGAATACGTGATCCAACATCTGCTTCAATGACAGATGATAAAGGTGACATTACTTTCAAGTAGGCTAAAAGAAAACTTAAACATGTTAACATAAAAAGTAGTAACCAAACAATGAAAATATTAATCTAAATTTCCTTTTTAAATAAACTGAAAAATAAATGCACAGAATAGATTTTTGAATTTTTAAATGCCTGCAGTATAATGTAAAGTTCTTATTAAAAAATTGAAATTTACAAGCATTAATTACAAACTATGACATTCTCAATACAACGTTTGATGATATCAAATACAACTGCATACCAATACCAATCTCATTTTTTTATATGTATTGGTTAACGTAACTCCCAGCTATCTGTATATTCTTTAATTTACTGCAAGAAGATTTGTATTATATAAAAAAATAATGATTTCAATCAACAATATACAATTCTAACTTAATATTTACTAATTAACAAAAGAAAGCAAAAAATAAGTTCTCAATTTCACCAAAAAGTAATACTTTTAGATAATTAATTCTTTCAACAACTTTTATACAAGATGACCTTGTTGTAATTTATGATGTTGCAAGTCTACATATGGAAAAATAGAAGTGCAGTTCTAATATACATCAAATCCATTTGATAGAATTACATTATGGATTTATATTAGTGAAATTATTGAACTAATTTAAAACTCTTGATTGTGTGATTCCTGTGAAAATCAAATTGTGGTTTCAATACACAATTCACTTTAAATATTTATTAAACAATGTAAAATTGCAGACCATTACTTTCCTTATAATTAAATAAATGCTGCAAGTTTAATTTGTTATTTTTTATTATTTTAAATTTGTCTATTTACTCTATAATCCCGACGTTACAACTCTTTTTAAAATTAGAGATGAATTGCTAATGGGAATTTTTCTATAACTCAAGTAATCACTAAACTTGCAATTTTTTTTTTTTTTTTTTTTTTTTTTTTTTTTTTTTTTGTTATTTCAGTTTTATTGTAAATTTTCTCTGGCTGTGAAATTTTTCCATGGAAAACACAGAACTAAATTTCAAAGATTTATATTTTAGCAATCATAGAATTAATTGTAATGACATATTTACTTAAATATTTCTGTTTAAAGTAAAGAAATATTTTATGTATATTAATTTTTAAATATTTTGTGTTTGCATTATATTCAGTTCCCATTTTCATTTGATAATGTGAAAGTTAGAAGTTGCCAAATGATGCAATTCAGCATCAATTCTTTATGCTTATGGAACATTTGCTTTCCCCCTTACTAGAAACAATGATGACAAGACAAACATGATTTATTTTACATTATAAATTTAAAAAAATACATAAACTATAAATAAATATTATTTTTAAATGACTTTTCAATATTTATGTAGTTATTTTCATTAATGTAGGCTCAGATGCCATATAATCTTTTAATTTTTTATGAATTTTTGATGATTAAAAAATGTTGCCAAAATTTATGTCCTGTATTTTCCTGCATATAGTACACACAATCATTTTTTTGAATAAAAGGAATAAAAATTTGCATAATTCACAGCATTTTTTTTTTTGCCGAATACTCAAAACTATATATGCTGATAATATAAGTGTCACATAAAATAAAAAAATATGCAGTATGATTAAAACGTAATAAATTGTACAGAAAAAAGTATTTATTATGAAAAAGATCTGATTGGATCCACCTTATAGCGAAGTGTGATAAACTGAGATGAAAGCATGAGACCAATCAAGAGTGAAACTTATCAATATTTAGTTTCTAATAATTTTTGAAACGATATTAGACACATGTAAGAATATGTATGTTTGCTTCATTAATAATTAAATGAAAAAGAAATGGATTATTTTTGTATCACTCGTATGTATTATTTTCATATTTCGTACTACCTATTTTATACATTTTTCTTTTATTCCGTGAGGATTTTGTTTTTCACTTCACATTAATGCGTTTGTTGCCGTTTTCGTATTTGCTTTAGCTATAACATTTAATTTAAAACTTGCTGTGGAACTTAAACATTTTCGCTTCCATATGACGATTTACAAATTTTGCAAAATGAAACAGCTCATGTCAAGACAAAATTTGAAATGACATAAGCAAAATGCAACTGTAAAAACTTTTTGAGGAACTGAATTTGTTCTTGAACATAATTGGACATAGCTGATTAGAGCTCAAACTCAGCTGTATCAGGACACCACCTGTTATTATACCTGTATTACCAAGAATATAAGCAGCATTGCTTTCATAACTTTCTTGTAAACTTTTCTGATGGTAAATGTTTTTGGTTAAATTGCGCTTTAGGTCCCCTACTTCGCCAACTTGCGAATTTGAAGCATTTTTTCGGACATGCTCATTAATTACTCTTTTGTTTTAGCCTTTTCATTGGTCGCTAATTAAGTTTCACTTTGAAATAGCGGTAGGATTTTCGCCATGGCATCAGCGATTTTGAAAACGTGCCAAGTAGGGGACCTAAAGCACATTTTCATCATGTTTTTTTTATCAGATTATCCACAAGGGAGTATAATATGCACAACGAAATTCATAACTTTTTTTGACACATAACCAGCAGATTATATACATGAAAATATGGTAATTATCACTCAATCTTTTAAAAATATATATTTTTTTTTAAAAAATTAATAACAAATATAAGTCAACATGAAAATATAAGTCAAATTGTGGAATATTAAAATTAAAAAAAGAAAAAAAACATTAGAATTATCTTAAAAAAATATGATGTTGAAACAAAGTGTTCTAAACTAACAACATATAAGCTAGGATTTTAAAATAGAATGTTATATGTTCTTAGTATTCTTGATCCTCTTGATCTAATGAAAATTTCAGGTTACTAGAAAAACAGTAAAATCCTCCTAAAAATTTGCTAAAAGAATTATGACACTTGGATCTTAATTTATAATTTTTTTTTTTTGGGATATGATGGCTTTGACAATATTTTTCACACTTTGTTAATTGAAAATAAAGAAATATTTTCTTTTTATTATTTCAAAATCAGCATTTTTATTATTTATACCTTAAATTCAAATTACATCATTTTTTTGAAGAATATGAAATTTCATTAAAGAATAAATGAATATAGATTTCTTATGAATGAATACTTATGATTTGATAAATCAGATCAATAACAACTTGTTATGACATCCTTGGTGTCTTTAAGGTACCAATTAAAACATTTAAAAACACAAAATAACAAAATTTTTTTCAAAAAAAAAAAAAAAAAAAAAAAAAAAAAATGGTAAAACTATATTGTAGGGTGCCCCCTTGACAAAAATGGTGATTTTTGTTTGGCTATCGATTTTATTGGCAATTTTTGTTGGCACAAAACAATCAATTGCTCTTTTGCAATCAGAATATGATTGGGTTTTGCCCTGCTTTGCGATCACAACTTGGCAAGAATCAAAGGGGCACTCTAAAGTACAGTCTAACTAAAAAAGTTAATTGTATTCTAAACTACAAAGTATACCTTCACACATTTTAATCTAAAATCATCCATAGAAACAGTAATGAAAAGAAATTTTAATGTAAATTTAGAACAGCCCCTTCCCCTCTAAAAAAAGAAATAAAACTTCAATAAATTGGGCATATATTTTCAAATACACTTGGCACCACGATTCATAGAATTTTACCTTGAAGTTTGCTGAAATTTACAAAATTGTAGTTTCTGTGAAAAATTAAATTAAATTAAATTATTAACTTTTTAGTTAAGAAACAAAACATTAAAAAATTTTAATCTTTCATTATATGTGACAATTTAATCCGTAATCTTTTTCACGGAAAAACAAGTACAAGGAAAAATTAAGATACCAAAAGAAAAAAATAACTATTAATTAAATCCTTACTACTTTTCTCCAAAATGTTTATCATTAGTAATGAAAACAAAAGAAGTGTTATAAAAATTTTACAATATAGCGCTATAATTATAGAAATTAAATATATTCATTGAGAAAGGATAAAAAATTGTTTATACCATGTGATGAATCAAAATTTTCAACTGTAATTATATACAGAACGAATAACCATTTCATAAACTTCGGGAACAAGACTAAGTTCTCAGCCATTATTGTATGTATTATTGTTTGTGTTTTGTTTTATTGCTAAATATTTTGTTGCCAATGCAGATTTTCAAAATAGCCTAAAAATTACATTGATTCTAGAACATAAATATAAATTTTTAATATTTTATATAAGACAATAAAACTTCTTTTGAATCACTTATAAGGAAAAAATTAATAGTTTATATTAATTTAGAAATAAAATTTGAAAAATACATTTACACATCCACTTCACTTCAGTTATAAGATAATGACGTCACAAATAAACAAACCGAACCGAATCTTTTTCCGATGCTATGATTGCAGACGATTTGGTGCCTGAGTGGAAGTGTGTTCTGCGAAGCTCAGATCCTATTCAAAATATTTGACTACTTTATCTTATTTTTAAAAATATTCTACTCGTCATGCCTTAAATAATTCTCTTCAAATTATTCATTTTTGGTATGTTGCTTATAATCTTTCTCTTGAGATTCTTAAGAAATCCTTTTTAATGATCATTTTGCATACATTCAAATATTTACTTTTTCTTCTAAGGAAGTTGACTATTGAATGTAATTTTAAATTATTTTTATGTAACGGAATTTTATGTAACTTTAAGTGCAATAAAAGTTTTTGTAAAAATATGTATTCCTTAAGAAGATTTATATTATAGAATTATTATGATTATTAAAAATGTTTGTTCATAATTCCCAATTCAATTATAGTCAAATTTTCGGTGTCAAGAATAGTAAAATAACAGTAAAACACATTGATTGTTTCTGTAATCAAATTCAAAAATCAAATAAGGAAAAGTTCCTGAAAGTAATTTTTGTTTAATATATGTTTTGTAGATTAGTGTTCCGAAATATATTTTTATACAAATATAGACCTTCATTTTTCTGCAATTATAAGTTGTACCTCAACATTATCTCAGAATTTCATTATGAGCATTTGAAATAAATTTACTGAAATCCTAAAAAATATAAATTTTTAAACTATCAAGGAAATTACAACAAGTAAAATGTGTACTCGTTGACAACCATGACTTTTTTTATAGTTGAATAATCAAATTAACCTTTATATTTGATCATTCAATTATAGCAAAGTGGCAGATCATAATAATGATTGTAAATAACAATAATTATAATAATGTGTATAATAATGATTATAAGGCAAAAATTTAATTAAAACACCAGACAGTTGAAACTAAACTATTCAAATTTGAAAATAAAATGTTAAATACTGTCTTTTTTAAAATTTTAATTTTTTAAATAGTGAATGTTTCTATTTTGTTTAATATAAAATATTGTATGAAATTTTAATTAAAGAGAATCAAGCTGAAAATTATATATTTTTAAAGAAAACTATATATATTTATATTTTAACAATAAATTATATGCAAACAGAAATATATATCAATCACTTTTAAACTATCTTGAACTATTTTGTTATTTCTTAAAGTATTGTATTTTATTACTTTAAATTATAATTCTTCAGGAAAGTACTTGAACAAGTAATCAGAGCAGAAACATAATAAATGTATATGTTTATAACATTTAACTTTTAGTCTTAGTAAAAATCCTTTATTTTTATATATAAATTATTTAGCATTTACAGATTAGTATTATTGCAGACAATTATGTATCTCAGGTGAATCATGTCTAGCTATCATAAGTATAAAAGAAGACAATGACGAGAAAAGACCTGTAACTTACCTATTTTAATTGAAAAATAATTATTTGTAGTACCATAATATAAATAATTATTAATGGTAAAATTGTCTGTGGTGATGCTAATACTTAAGTCTCAATTATTTATGTATATACACTTACATTTGCATATATTAGAAATTTCTTGTTTTAAAAATATTTAAATTAACATTGTTTTCTGATTTTAAATATGCATGTTTTCTGGCAGAAGGTGATTTGTATATACTTATACAAATTTAAGTTTTATTATATAAGGCACAATACTTGTTAAATTTCTTCAATATTTAATTTATGGACATGTTTTGAATTTATATAATATAAAATTTCTTGTATTTTTGTTTTGATTTTTAAATGTAAAATTCACTTTTTTTTATAATCTTTTAGTAAGTTATTAATTTTAAATTCTGACAAGAATCACTTTTTTTATTTGATTGCTTTTAAAAATTGCTAGCCAAACTAACAGCTGAATGATTAGCATTCTACTCTTCAGTTCAACTGTTGGTGGATTCCACCTTGTGTTTGGACTTTGTAATCATAGAATGAATGTAAAATTGTAGGTATATTTTATCAAATTAACCCTTGTTGCAAAAAAGAGTTCATAGAGCAATGGTTAAAAAAATTAAAATAATAATAAAAATAAGCATTTTTACTGCATCATTTAGTTTTTTTGTGATATTTAACTAGCACTTCTCACTAAAAACAATTTAATGAGCATCAGCCATGTACGAAATCAATTTGTGAAACCAAATAAAATAAAAAAAAATTACTGATTTATTTGTTAAATGTATTATTAAATTTTTAAATGATCATATTTCTTATAAATTTTATGAATTAAAATAAGAGTCTTGAATTTTCATAATATAAGAAAATTTAAATGATAGTTGTTGTTGTAATTTCTTAAAAATGATGATACTTGAAATTTTATAATATCAATCTTACTTTAATATTCTTTCAATTATTAAAATAATTTAACTGTAATTGGAAAAGTTACTAGAACTTTTCCAACTAAACTTGATAAGGGCTTAAATATTATTTATTTGTAAACAATAAAAATATTTTTTATGAGCTATTTAAATTTTTATAAACATTTGAATATTAAGCTTTATTATGATTTTTACATTCAGTAAATAAATTTCCAATGTGCAATGCATTTTTAGAGATTTCTGAATGCATGAATTTTCTAAATATAAAAGAAGATTCTAAAAAAAATTGGTTAATGTTTAATATTTTTACAGTTTTAAATTAATTCTTTCATCAGTGTTTTGGGAATTAATATTTTGCAGTACTAAGGTCTGGAAAAGTTAATTATCAGATTATGTTATCAAATAAGAAAAAAATTGTTTAAATTGATAGAAAAAATTTTTTGGTTTTGAATAGAAATATTTGTTATATGACGACATTTCCTTGAAATATTTTTTATTTTACAGATTTATCAGATTTATCTGAGTTAAAAAATATAACTTGTTTACTTTATATTTACTCTGAATAAAAACTAAATATACAAGAATGTTACATATATACATACAAACATATTTTTATACATATCTGTGTGTCTCATTGTGTATAATAAGTATAAAAAAAACTAATATAAAACCATAAAAAGAATATTATGCAGAAGACTATAGATAAAAGTTCGTAACAAATTTTAGACAAGATTTTAGTGCATTATTTGACATTATATATATATATATATATATATATATATAATTGACAAGTGTGCTAATGAAAGTTATATATGTATATATATATACCCTTCTCTCTTGTGCATTCTTCACTGTGTTAGAAACTATTGAATTTAATATTGTATACATATTTATAATTTAAACATAATATTAAATTAATATTCTCTAAGTTGTTCCTAATGAGGCTGGAGAAGAAAGAAAACAATTTTATTGTTCTCTTTTTTTGTTAACATGAGTTGGCTAAATCAGAAGATATTTTTTTAAATGTTTATAATTTAATCAAAGAACTCTTAATTTATTTTAGTATTATTAATAACACAATTTCGTAGGATTATTTTATGTGCTACTATTTTACTGCTTGGGTTTTAACTACTTCAATACAATTTCCAACATTTTTAAATATGAATTTATTTAAAAATATGGAAAAAATGTAAACTGTATTATTTTCTAATACTGTATTTCATTAAATAAATAATAATTTCAAGTATATCCTCTTTATACGTTATTGATTTTGGAATGATTAGTTACATTGAACTGTAAATATATTAAAATTAACCATAATGATATTTATTGTAGTTGAAGAATGCATATCAAGGATATATATACGCCCTTCATATGCGCTCTTTATTATGCTAGAAGCCAATAAATTTATATTTAAATATTATATACACCCAAAGTTTCAATATATATTAATATTATTTATATATTTTAGTATTATAATTAATAATTTTAATTTTATATATAAAATCATGATAGCTATGGTCCTAATAAATAGGTATTTGTTAAAATATTTAAGATTGCATGAAATTCTTTTTGCGATACGCTGAAAAGCTGATGATTAGCTAGAAGCTGGAGAATTAGAAATGGGTTTCTTCATTGGCTTCAATTATCATGTAAATGCGATGTTCCTAGATAAAGGCAATAGTTTCAGACATTTGCTATAATCACTAGGAAGACTAAAAGTCTTCCAAGAATCAGAATCATAGCATCTTCGAAAGACCTTTTATAGAGATTTAATAACTGGGCAACTGTTACAAAAACAAGCTATTGCGTTTGGAACAATGTTATTGAGACAATATATTAAACGTTTAGCTGAGCGGTCCATGAATAATGTGTTTCTCCCACGATTTCTCAAAGAAGCTCATGTCTTCGAGTAGTAAATACCACTTTTGGAAGGCCAAATTGACACTCTTTCCATAGGGACGAATTGACATTCAACACATTAAGCGATTCTCGACAAATTATCATTTGAGAATAACTTGGGATGAACTTATCCTGCTAACAAATCGATCTCTTTGATGATAATAATATCCTTATATGGGGAAGGATCATTGTCAAATGAGCATATACCGATCCATATCTTCTCTGCTTGTACAGTGACTGCAGAACGCTGTCACTGGACAAGGGATGATACTAGTTATAGAGATGAGATTTTCTACGTGCGAAATTTTTAAGGTTTTACAGTCCCGCCCGCACCCACCCACCCACAGAACTGCATTTGTCGACGAATATCTGAAAGAAGAATGTATGGTGTTGCTGACAAAATCTCCAGACCTCAATCCCATGAATTATTATATGGCCATTGCATTATGACAGTCTCCTTCGAAGACTCTCTAAGTGTTAATTTTGCGCATATTTTTATCAAAAAATTTCTTTTATGTTAGCTACACCTAGTGATCTTAATTCTATGAGTATTAGTACTGACGATTTTTCTTACTTAAAATCCTTTTTTATTTGCGTTATCAGCATGGATGTTAATGATGCTTAATTCTCGAATGGCATTGAAAAGGTAAGCGAAATTGTGAAATTTAAAAAATTTGAATTATTTAAATGTGTCAAAAAAGATTAATTGGAAGAACTCACAAAACGATTTACAGAAACAGGTAGTTTGTAGAAATGTGCATGTTGGTGAAAGAAAGCGCTGTCTGTACGAAAAAAAAAATGTTATATCAAAATGTTGAGAAAAAATAAGCTTAATTTGTTCTTTAAATTGAAATATTAAGTTTTAAGAGCCTTGTGTGAGATTTCTTACAATCTAGTTTAAATGATTTATCGTAGTTAATCTCTGAATCTATATATATGCATTATACTGGTACATTTAAATAAAATTATAATTTTATTTAAATAAATATTGGTTTGGTTCTCATATAAAAAAATAATAATAAACGATTTATGACAATATCCTGAACTGTTTCATTAAATTTGAATGTGAGTATTTCATTATGTTCAATTATGACGAATGATTTACATATAAATTCAACTGTATGATACGTCACTTTATTTCATCAGAAATATTTTGACAATATATATATATATATATATATATATATATATATATATATATATATATATATATATATA
>JAPDSC010056948.1:588732-623336 GCA_026290005.1 Latrodectus geometricus | reverse complement strand
AAATATTATTCGCTTTGCATGTTAATAGTTTCTGGAAATGACAAATTTTCACGTATATTTATTGCACACATCTACGAGTTATAAAAATTCTTCCTATACAATTAAAGAAAATATATTAAAATCTAATTTAATAAATAATTGAGATTGCGGAAAATTATTGAATTCGATCTTAAATATGTGATACAAAAAAAAAAAAAAAAAAAAAAAAGAATGCATGCAGCAATTTATTTTTGGTTTATTAAATTCTCACTAGTAAATATATCATTACAATGTGAAACATCATTTTTGTTGATGCAGAAAAGAATTAAACGAAGATAATTTCTGCTAAACTGTGGATACATTTCTTGTAGTCTATGATTATGATATCTGTTTTTCTTGAGCTAAATTTGTCATAGAAGAACACAATAAATAAACATTATTCTTGCCATTTTTATTTTAACATTAAAGATTATGATAAAGACTGAAAAGAAATCACATCTCTGCAAATTATATTGGCAATTCATATATTGTAAGATGAGTTTTTGAGGCTTGATTGTGAGCTGATACGAATGGTCAAGGCTTTCATAATTTAATAATTCATGGGTTTAATTTTCACTTCAGTAGTGATGTTTGAAGTTATCTAAAATTTACTTTTTAAACTGATCTAAGTTCTTTTATATGCTCAAAAGGATCATGAAGTGATCATAATTATGCCGACCACAATGCGACATAACGAAAACTGCATTCGACTTCCGCATTGGACGTTGTTATTCGCAGACATGGGAATCTACTTGAAACCACAGATCTTGGTTGCATTCACTCTTTCGTGTGCAAATAGGGAGTGAATAGGATAAAATAAATCCTTCTTTATTTAAATCATTTTTTTCTCTATTTAAATTCCACATTTGGATTATAAAAAAATAATTTAATATAATTTATTTCATATAATTACGTTTGTATTTTTACAATTTTTTTTGTCAGAATTAATTATGTTCCATTGTTTGAAAGGGAATTATTTATATTTATGAATCCATTTATTTTTAAAATTGGCAGAGAGAGAGAGAGAGAGAGAGTGTTAACTATGCTGTGTTTCCTAAAAAATTACAATTAAGGCAATTTCATATATAGTTTTCATAAAAAATGAGATTAAGAAGATTACTATATTAGCACCTTTAATTATCATAACATATCTTCTGATTTTTCCTCAAATCGCTAATTATATTATTAATTATTCCGTTTCTGCTCATTTATTTTTTCATATATTTAGGATATAATTCAAGATCTAAACACTAAATTATTTTTTATATATTTGAAGTGATGTACTTCACATACACTACGCTTCCCTTATCTAAGGTTTAATGATATACTATTTTTTCATCCTTGATATTTATATATTTTTTTTTTGGTGATGGAAATTTTTCTAGTTTTGCAATTATCTATTTTTATATTTTAAATACCCTTTGATAAAAGTATAAAGCCCATTATACTATTATGTACTCATAATTGAGTACCTACACATGCTTATGTAAAACTGCAAATGCTACTACAGCCTTTTATCGAGAGATTTCTGAAAACTAAGATAATTTATATTAACAATAGTCAGTAAAATATACTGTGTAATTTTCACTTAGTGAATTAATTGATACCCAAAATTATAAATTGACCAATGTGTTAAAATATGTGCAAATTTATTTAAACTTATATTGCTTAAAAAATTAAGAAAAATGTCCTTAAAAATAATCAAATACTTTTCTGATAATCAACAAAACTATGAAAATTAAGATTTTAAACCATAGCTGGAAACAAAAGAAATATACTAATCACTATTCATGACGTTAAGAACCAGAAAAGGTAAATACGTGCAGAAATCATGATTTCTTGCAGAAGCTCATTTTTTCCGTTAATTCAGTTTTAAAAGCAACTGTTTCACTTTTGACATTACAGAAAAAATGTTGAAAATGTTATGTTAACATGGTTTTTAATAAGCAAGAGTCCTTAGTATATTATAAGGAAATTTGTATCTGAGTAAAACAAAATTTCAGTAGATGCTCTAGGAGTAGCAGGAAATGTTAATTTGCAACCACGTTAAGGTCACTAACTTGCCACCACAGCAAATGATGATTGATGAATCTTGTTAACAGCTGTTCAAGACAAATAGGCTATGCTACTTATTTTCAAAGACAGTTTCTGTTGGCAACAGGTCGAAAGTGTAAAATATTAGGGAGACTTCTAGGTTATTCGAAATAGACAGAAGTAGATGACGCTAAACATCGACATCGGAAACAAAATGATTGGAATCGAGTGTATTGATTGATGAATCATGTTTTTTGGTATGAAAATATTATAATTTAAAACGTGGTGGGGAGGGATTCCTGGTATCGAAATCCATCCAACGATCATAATCAAAAAGAATTTATAGACATGCATACCATTCAGAATAGAAATTTATTGGTTCAATCGTATATAGATGAGATAGTGAAATTTCATGTCGTACCTTTTTAACTTATTTTCATTGCAATCATTTGCGACTTTTGATGGTAATGCATAATAATGGCAGACCTTAGACAGCTTATCTCTTGCTTGAGGCTGAATCACATAAAAGAGTTAGCATTTTCTATTGATCTAAATTATATCGAGTGTGTCTTTGAGATGCACTCAGATCACGGGTTGCTTTTTAGGTCCAGTATTGAAGGATTTCACCTTGTCAAAGAATAATTTATTCTGAAGTTTTATCGAGAATCTTATATCCATGGTAAACAAGTGAGCTTAATTTTAAGTATTTAAGAAGATTATGTGACATTAAATATTCTCCATCTTTTTTGTACATAATTTTGTTTTTCATTCTATGTTCACGCAGGGTAATTGTTCAGCTTTTTTCGCTTTTTCTTACATGGATGGTAATATGCTCAATAATTTTCCTCATTTTCTTATTTTTTATCCCATTTTGAGAAATGTTATATCTGTCAACAACTTCAATACTGAGAAGTGGATAAATAGAGAAACTAAGTTAAAACACCTTTAATTTTACTGATTCTCAGTATTTAATCAAGGTGAAGCGCGAATAAAATTTTTACCCTAAACTTTTCCAGCAAAAATAAATTTTCTGTTTTGATTATTGTCTTCCGAATTAATACTGAGCACTTCTAATAAAATGTATGATGCCAACATATGATGCGCATTGCAAGAACGTGTACTAATTTTTATTTTATTACAATTTTAGCAACACAGATTGTAATAAACACAAGTTGTTTCTGCAAACAAAGGAATGTAGAATAACTTTTATTCATTGAGTCTGTCTCACATTATTAAAAATATCCCAGAGAAAAACAAATTTATGTTGAAAATAATATTGAAAATAAAATGTTTGTTAAGTTGAAAGTTAATAAGATTTTTTAAGTTGTAAACAAGATAAAGTGTAAAAATTAAGTCATGTTTTACACATATCAAGTACAAAATGTTTATTCACAACTGCAATACTAACCACGTACTGGAAAATATTGAGTCATTGACATTGATGTGCATCGTCAGTGTCAGTAATGAGGCATATCTCCACACTTCATATGTAGAATAAATTGAACAAAAATAATGCTTATTACTGTGTAACTATATGAATGTATATATGATTAAACTATATGAATGTATATACTCTTACATATTTAAATATTGTTTTATGTCTCATATGTTGTTATTGTGTAAAAGTCATAGTAAAAATATTTGCGTATCTTAAAATTTTTTTTTTTTTTTTTTGGAATCATTATAATTTTTTAATGGTCTAATATATTATAACATTCATTCTAATATATTCAGAACATAGTAAAATTGTTCTGAAATATTATAAAGATACAAAATATTAGGATTTTTTTACTGCTCTTAAACGAAAATTCTCATTTTATTATTTTTTTGTGTCTTCAATTTTTACGATCGCATTAATTTCATTTAGAATGCAATTTATTAGTTTCTGATATCGATTAAATATACTTTTCTATAAATTCATGGATGAGGGTTTTTTTTTATTTTTATTTATTTATTTTTATTTTTTATTATTATATACACAAATTAGATTATTAAAACTTTAAAATTAATTTGTATTATTTTTTTCACTGAAATGACTAGAACTTGTTTAAACTTGCTTAGATTTGATGATTGTAAAGTTACTCTAAAGTGCTAATAATATTTTTAAGAGTTCGTTTTAAAGCTATATCCAAACAGTCGTGAAGGGTTAAACTCTGATCTTCAGTTAAAAAATGCATTGGTTCGATTTCTGTCTCGGTCGTGCATGTTTGTTGTGATTCAGAATCCACAAAAAATAATAGTTCTGTCAAAATTTAAAGCAGATCAAGTGCTAAATTACCATAAGTTGACAATTTAATCTGATTATAACTGAAAAAAACCTATCGAAATAACTTAGTCCAACTAATATATGAATAGTTAGCGCTCTTTCTTTAATTTCTAGGTTTGACTCTTGTATGGATATTATGGTAAATGATATATTTAGACAGAGTCCCACCAAATCAGTATTTTTGTGCAAAAAGTGTTTGCAAAGCGATAAATCAACCAACCGAAATAATTAATGTATGGCAAATAATCTGAGTTATGAATGGTTGAATTAATTTAATTGCTTGCATCTGTATTTTGTTGAGTAATTTATAAAAATGATGTGGGAAAAGTTTGGATTTTTCATATACATTTAGATTTTTATATTAATAAGCAGTACTTCTATTTATTGAAAAAGTCATTTACTTCAAGTTAAATACTCTCTTCAACGTATTTTTATTGTAAAATACCATTATATTATGGCGTAAACCTAGTGGATAAGAAAAATTCTATTACGAAAAAAATTTCATTCAAACAAAATATTTTGGAATTTTTTTAATCTCTAATTTCTGTTTTTTAATTTATTTGATGAATTTAAACCAAAACATTGCTACTCAATTTTTTATAAGAATATTTGAAAGCTTTTTGGGAAGACGATTCATTTGAAATAAAAAGTGAGAAGATATTAAAAAATTATAAAAAATTTTTATTAAAAAACGCCAAGTTATAAAAAATTTTCATTGCATTTTAAAGTACAAATATCAAAATGTCAATTAACAGATTACGGAAAAGGAATATCAGAGGGAACAAAAAGATTTATCTTATTTTATCTTTATGTATTCTACTCAGGATTTGAAACAACTTTAAAAAAATCTTATATTTTAGAAGCATGCGGATTAGAGGAGAGGAAAAATAATTAATTTTGTTATAATATTTGGCAGAGATAGAGATCATATTAACTAGAAAGTGATGTCTGTCTCACATTATTAAAAAATATTACAAATTTCCAAAATTCACCAATTTTTAGATTTTTTTCCTTCTATAAATTCGAAAGTAAACTGTAGTTTGTTGCAATTATAAATTGAAATGCCTCTGCTTTCTTTTAACTACATAAGTATTTATAGAAATTCTCAATAATTACACACAGTCACACTTGGTAACATACCAAATAAACATACTTGGTAACATATCAAGTAGTTTTAATATTTTCCCCTCCTGTCTCTGCCTTCATAACGAAATAAGCGCAATTTAATTGTTTAAAAATTAATTATAAAATTAAAAATCTGTAATTTGTATTTAAAACTTTACAGAACAATACAATATGAAAATAAATTTTATTCTAAACAGTACATTACTTATTTTCTAATTGTAGAGTGTTTGGAGAAATGCCAGTGTTTCTAGTTTGAATTAAGTCCAAAAACCAGCTGATGTTACTTGCCAGAAATCTATTTAATCAATTGCACAATATATAATGGATATTTGTAGGTATTTTATTAATTCAAAAAGGACATATTCATTTGCTATCGAGATCCATCAATTTATTTTACTGTCCGAGCTGTTTTTAAAATAAGGAAAACTTAAAAAAAAATTGAACTTTTATAAATTTTCCTTGGGAAAGCTCGGTTGAGCTGAATTTTTATTTTAAAAAATATTGAAGCCACTTATAGATTTTGGCAGTAATTTTTACGATAATATAAAATATATTGCTTAAAATGAACTATAATTATTTTTGAATATGATCTATATATTTACCTTTTTTAGACTATTATTTTATTGTCGAGATAATAGGACTTTTTCTAAGGTTCTAACGAAATCTATGTTCCTTTTATTGAACCATTTTCCCTGTCCAACCAAAGGGTAAGTTCGGCGTTTTGAAATTTTTTTTTTTAAAAATTGTTCAAAGATTTTTTTAAATAGTTCATCGTACTATTCCTGAAAATTTACTTGTGATTGAAACAAAGTACAATCTTCTGTTTTATATTTAATTTTTCTATAAATGCTCCATTTTGTTACTCTTCTTTTGCTGTCTTCATCGACACAATCTGCCCATCTTAATCTGGGCCTTTCTTTTAACTCTGGTTTCCATTAGTTTGTATTTGAAGATCCTAAATGTCATGTTGGGGAAATTTATACGGCAAATGTGGTCAACAAATTTTGAATAATTAATTTTTAAATTTTTAATTACGTCAACTTTCCTGTACATCCTATACAAGTTTTGTTGTATTTATTCAATTTTTGTTGTATTATTAACTCATTGTTTTATTTATCGGCCTGCACTATCTACATACATACTACACTCATAATCTTCCTCGTCACCTTTCTTTCAAAGATAGCGAGTCGATTTTCTTCTGATTTTTTCAACAACCAGGTTTCGGAATTGTATGTGAATATAGTTCTAATAATGGTTTTATAAAGAGTTAATTATTATTCTTTATATTAATTTTGAATGTAGAAAATTTTTTCTTAGTCCATTAAAGCATCGATTTGCAGCAAATGTTCGTCGCTTGATTTCAATATCCAAGTAGCACTGAAAATATAAAACAGACTGAATAAGTAAAGATAGTACCGAGATGATAGCCGAATGGTTAGTGCTCTTGCTTTCGGTTCAAGAGCTCATGGGTTCGAATTACACTTTGGTCATAGATGTTTATAGTGGTTCGAATTCACTGTGAACCGTAGATCCCAGTCTAACTAGTCCTCGTGTGCAAAAAATGATCGTTTAGCGGGGAAAAAAAAAACAAGTGAAGATAGTTGTGATTAGTTTAGCAACGTAATATTTTGTAATTCGATCTTTCTTTCTCTGATAAAACATTTCTACATAATCGTGTTATTTTAGCAATTAAAAAATAAAAGGATTTGGACTACTAAAAATCTCTTCATATCCTTCATTGCCTTGTAAAAAATTTTCATGTTATATTCGTGTTGTATTTTGGAATTCTAATTTAAATTATTATTATTGGTGTAGATAAGATTGGGTTTTTTTTATTTATTTATTTTATTTATTTATTTATTTATTAAATGCTATCATAAAATTTCTCATAAGATATTTTAAATATTTTACACGATCAGATTCATTATGGATCAGATTCGACACTCTTAAAAAAAAAAAAAAGAAAAAAACTCACCACCCTCTTTGTTAGGATTTATTTTTGAAAGTGTTATGTATGTGGTTTTATGCTGTTGTATTAAATTATAGCCCTTTTATCTTTTTAATTTTAAGAGTTATGATTATGAAATCTTCATGTTTTTGAATGTGTTTCGCAAATTCGTCATAAACAGGATTCGTTATGTCGAAAAGTCGTGTTAAAAATTACATACATTTTGATATTAGGAAAAATTATGGAATTAGTTTGAGACTCATTTTTAAAATTTTTGATATATTTGTAGAAACGCACAATTCAACAACTATAAATTACCCAATGATCTTTGAAAATCAATTATCTTTTAAAGCAATTCTTGAGAAATATGTAAAGTCTAGATATATTAGGCAACTTTTATGAAATTTAACAGCTACTAAAACTGATATTTAAAATGCAAATTTTGTTAACTGCGAAATAATTTAGAAAATAAAATGATTGCTTCTGCAAATTTTCTGATTTATAAATTGTAAAACATGGTTAAAAATTACATTTAAAAAAATGGACCAATTTGTATAATTATAACCAATTTGTATATATAACTTATAATGCTTTATAAGTTAATTTCCCATCATATAAAGACTGCTAAATTAGAATTTTTTATAAAATTTTAAAGATCGCAAAGTGTATGTAATTCTAACTCCTACTATTTATTCTACAATTTTCATGGTTATAAAATTAGTTTACTTTAAGCAATATGAAAAATAATTTATGCGTCAATATATATATTACTTAACATTTTTTGCATGTAAAAATGGAAAAATTGCATATTTTATCTGACAAAGGGAAAGAAAAAATTCTGCTGTAATATACTTTGTAGCAATATTAAAGGAATTCTTTTGTGTTTACAACAATTACAACAAATATACTTAAAAGTTAGTCTTTTTTTTCTCGAAAGAATCGTTTACTATAAGAATTGCAAAACACGCATTTTTTTAACTTTATTCTATCATTTAGTGTTAATTTTTATTCTGTGAATGATAAAGAAAAAGGGATGTTCTTCTTACTCGACGAATTTGTGCGTCCATGAGCTCTCGTTTAAAGTTTGAGAGTAAACGAAACCAACAATTTATACTATTCTTATTCTGTTGTTATTTATGACATTTAGCGGAGCCAAGTTAGTCCGTCTGAGACTGGGCGAATGAAGTTAAAAAGAGCGCCTTCCTTATTTGACCAGAGCTCTCTCTCAAGAAGGTGGAAGTACGACTTGGCTCATAGATGCCAGCACCATCTGGGTCTTCGAATTTAGAGATAGGAAGCCAAGGAAGACTCAAAACCTGGCTCCTACCACCCTCAGAGATATTAATTTGGAATGGGAACATGGAGAACATTGTGACCACGATATATTTTGCGTGCCTCAGTCATCATACGTGTTATTTAGTCGGTGGGGAATCGAACCTACAACCTTATTCTTATATCGTTTAATGAGAAAAAATCAAATTACATAGTTAAAAATATTATAACGTAAAGTATGCATCAAAACCATTCTTACATCAAAATTATATCCAAGCATTTCAATGAAATATAATTATTAATAATTTCTAACATATCCTTTGACTCTAGTTTTAACTTTCATGCCTGAATACAGAAAAGTATTTTTCACATCATTTATTTCCTTAACATATTGATGATTGTGTATTAGTAGAAAATGATACCTGGGTACTCATTAATAATCTAAGCTTAGCACACATAAAGTGTTATGTGATTAGAAATGGAACAAAATAATTTATTCTTTTAAAATTTTATTTGAGTGTTTGAATTTAAATTGTTTTTCCAACTGTTACTATAAAAATTGCACCTATATTCTGTGATTCATCATTTTTATTGTTCTCTATTTTAACACTCTTAATTAAAATTTATTCTTCTTTAAAAGTTCTAAATCTAAGAAAGAATCTTATACTTTATTATTTTTTTTTTGGAAAAATTTACTTTCATCAGTATATAATTGGACTAATGATTATTCTTATCCACCTAAATTAGGTAAGCCATAGAACTTCCCACTTTTGTCTCAGTAGTGAGTCTTTTGTGAAAAATCGTAGAATTTGTTAAATTTTATTTAAAACTTTTATTTCCTACTTAAAAATATTTACGCTAATTTTAATTATTTCACTATAAGCGTTACACCTAAACAAGTTTAGCATCATGGAGTCTCTTAATATAAGTAATTTTTTACTTGTATATTCATTTTACTTGTGTGTGTATACTCATGCAATTTCAAATTTTATGCGACTTTTTTTCTCCCTTTATTGTTCAGTAGACTTATTTATTTGAAATTTTAACTCCAATGGGGTAAAAATTGAATGTAGAATGGCAGATCAAACACAACCAATCGGCTGAAATTTCATTCTCTTTACGTCCGCCCCACCATTTGCCATTTTATTTGATCCAAGAAGTTCAGTCTCATCTGAGTCTTTTTGCCAAAAGCCTTTTCTTTTATTAAATCTTTTCGTGAATAATAGTACATTTTTTTGTTTATCATCAACATAAGAAATGTTTTATAAGGTACTCTATCATGAAATTTATTTATTCTTCATTATGAGCTTTCGAGCCAATCATCAGTTTATCTTTTTATAAAACCCTCGATATTTTCAAAAATTATGAATTTATGTATAGGTTATTAGATGCTATTTTTTTAAAAGCTTTGATTTAAAATACTTAATGTTGTGACCCAAGAAATCATTCGAATTTAAGAGAAACGGATTAAAGTTTGAATAAAGTCAATAAAAAATAATTATATAACTCTCATCTATAAAAGAATAGAACACGTATGTTAATGCAATATTGTTGCTCAAGAGTTTATTAGTAGTTGAAGGCAGTTTTCTGATTTGACAATGAGATTCAATTTCATTCACTTTTAAAATTTTAAATTGAACTATTTTTTCATAAGTTTTTCATTTATATGTCATGCATATAATTTTATTAGTTTTTAAATACCTTTTTTTCACAATTTCTAAACAACTATTAAAACTATCTTTATTTTACTGTTTATTTAAAAAAAAATTCTATGTTAACTCTTCTATGATCTTCTTCTTTGTTCATTTTAAATTTTTGACAATGTTGCTAGTTTTATTTTTAATGTTAAAAATTCTGTAAATTTTGAAAGATAAATTACTTATAGATTATCTATATGATGTGTGAGTGTGTTTAATTCTATATTTCTAATTTTTACTTATCTCAAGTTTTGAAATCATTGTTGAAAAGATGAAAGATATTGAATTTAATTAAATTAAACGCCCGTGTGATAATCATAGTCCATCTAGATATTTTTGTTCATTCTAGATTTGAGAATTTAAATAATCTTTTTTGCTGCTCTTTTGCGTGGAAAATGCGATAATTGTTCTGTGCTTTTCAAACTGCATTTGAATGTTGAAGAACATTTTATTATGTCATTAGCATTTAATTTATTATGGTCTGTATATTCATAAAATCCAGTACATTTTTTGTTCATTTTTGCTTGATTTTAAAAAATGATTTGAAATTATTTTTTATCTATATTCAAACTTTAAAATGAAAGAATTTAAAATGAAAGATAGAATTTTGCTAAAATATCTATTCTTTTAAATGAAAAAGTATATTAATATTTTTATTCAATTCTAAAAATTCTTGAAGTAAGATTTCAATGATGTAAAAAAAAAATTGAAATGCTCTTCTTAAATCTCTGTTTAAAAAATAAAAAAAAATGCCTAATTTATTATCAAAATTAATGTTATTATAAAATTGCTTATTTCATGTTAATAGTCTTCAAATGAAAGAATTTTTAACTTTCATTATTCATAATTCAAATGAAAGAATTTTTAGACTTATGCTGGTAAGAAATATTTTTACCAGTGAGTTTTAAGATTCGTTAAAAAAGATAGAGATGAAATGGTTTCCTAGTAATTTCATAGTGATTCCATGGATACAGATAATTTAAATTTAAAAACTCATCTTAATTATACTGATTAAAAACATAATAATTTTAATGAGCATTTTTGCTAAAATTTGCTGAAATTATTTTTAATTGTAGTTGAGAGGCATAATATTTTTTCTAAAATGATCAGCCGAAAGATTATATATGAAAAGCAAACGTCAAATGTCAAAATTATCTTAGAGTTTATGATTTCTGTTAATGTCACTGTTTATAATTTATATTTATGCTATTAATAGATTTTATTTTCGAGCTGAGTAAATAATGGAAAAGAGAGGATGTGAAAATAATGTGTTTTATTTTTAGATAATAAATAAAAAGTAAACCTATACTATTATATATATATTCACTATGATAATTATACTATATGGGGAAAAGTTGTTTTAAATTTTTTAAGCAAAAACTAATGTTAATTAATTTTTTGCAAATTTTAGATTATGTGAAAATGTTTTTTTTCTTTTGTGTTAAAAAAAGTGTTTTTAAAGGTTGCATGCATGTAGATAAAAATTCAAAGTTAAAATATCCTTTTTGATTTTAATTTGTGCATCGAATAAGTGGGCTCGAGTTTTAATTTTGTTCTAAAAAGTGTATAATTAAAATGAGATTTTGAATGCCTTATTAAATTAGATTTATAAATAAGTTTGAACTTGTTTAAAAATTATAAGTATTCCTCGAAAATAATCGTTACATGTGCCGTTTCAAATTATTTACTTTCCTTCGTATTATGTTATTCTGAAATAATTTTTTGCTCCGCATGCATCCTAATTGCATTTTTTTTCTTAAAGGATAGGCTCTAATTAGATTTTTTTTTATATTTCTTTTAACGGCATAGCTTTCTTAGTTCCTGCATACGGAGTAAGAGAAGCATCTGGTGGGATGGTGGCCGTTGGGACACCGGGAGATAGGATCCCGGGAAAAACAGGTTGAAGCGCAGGCGCGGGAATCCGTAAATATCAAAGGTGAAGTATGCGTGCGCTCTTTCAGAAAAAGGGGAAATTGTGATAGCTAGAATAAAAGTTGGCTATTGGTTTTAGGGTAGGGTTGTTTTCCCTGGGTGTTGTCAACGCAACCTCACACTACCCAACACCCTGATCTTTCATTCTTAAATCAAAAAGAATCTTCAATAGAAGTTTTGAAAGGATAAAAATACTGGAAATGAATTGTGGCATTTCCAGCAATGCTTTATTATTTCGGGGAAGTTTTCCGGGACAGGGAAAAAGTGTTATTAAGAAATTGTTGCTTTTCCTTACCTGCATAAAAGTCAAGTTTAAATGAGAGAAGAATGCTGCAATAGATATTATTATTATTTTTTTTTTTCTTTGCTATAAAAAAATCTAAATTGCTATGCACCAGATTATTTGCTTTTTCTTTCTAAAGTTTAAAATATATCTGAAGAAACTAATTATTTTTTTAAAAATATTGATATATATATATATACATATTTTTTGTGTTCTTTTAAAGTTAGCTAGTTCAGAATTTTAACGCAATTTTTTTAGGTTTATGCAATATGAGGAAAAAATTATTCTAAAGTCATTTTAGTAGATAATTTTTAGATTCAGCAGTGCTAAGTATCTTAAATTTGATTATCTAACACATTTGTCTTACCTTATTCTGAATCTTAAATAATTTAAATTAATGAATCATTTATATATTTTTCTAGGCTGCTTGTCCCCTGATTGTATTATATTAAAATATTAGCACTTTTCTTTCTAATTGTAAAATGGGTAAATTAAAGTTTTTCTGTCATTTATAGGATCAAGAATCTGGAAACATTTTCCAAAACATTTCCAGACGTATCACATTTCAACGCGAAAAGCATTCAAAAATCAGAATTTAGAAAGCTCTAATTTTATTCATTTTAAATACTTTCAGGATTTACAAATTTGTGTTGCACAGCTTCAGAAAATATTTGGATGTTTATTTAGAAAAATTAAATTTGATGTAATGTAATAAAAATATATTTACTTGTTTCCTCTCGTCTATGCATTTAAAAGAAGTAGGCTGTTGTAAGACGCTTAGCGTTCACATATTATTGCGTTCTAGGAAAGTTTTTCGTTGACAGTTGGTCATATTCAGTTGTCGCAAGAAAGAAAGCATAGAAAACTTTTTAAGAATCACCTAGAAAATATACATGCAGGAAGCGGAAACGCAATCCTCAACTTCCGTTACTTTACATTGGCTGAGGTAGAACTTTGAACCTTCCATTTTGAATAGCACAATCCTACTACTTGACCATCGTTACCCCATGAAACCTTGTTGATGTTAATAAATGTAATATTCTTTTAAGCACATGTGCTGCCGACAAGCTATTTTAATGTTTTTCCCACATTCGTGATCTTTAGGATATAAATTTAACTTTGTCGAATATATTCAAAACCTTGTAGCAATACATTTCCTAGAATATAATAACGTCCGACACCTTTTATTTACAGAGATAGTAATCCTAAAATAAACAAAATATACTAAAAAGACTTGAAAAATAATTACACTAATAATATTAAAATAGGACACGAAATTAATTTTCATTCATATTTCTTAAGTCCTTTATTTTTTAGCATGCACATTGCAAATATGATTATGGTAGATCATAATATATAATAAGTGTATCATTTAAACGTAAAAAAAAAAATTGTTTGAAATTTCTTTACAATCATGTAATCGACAAAACATCAACGGAAAATCGATTGACTGCTGTTGCAGACAAACAGAAGCGAAGAGGCTTCTTACCTTCTCACGTAGTATCTATGGTTGCAACATGCAATGGTAAGACCATGTTTCCTGCTATTGAGTGCAGATGGCTATACAGTAAATGAACTGTAGGACCTATTACTATAAATTTGTGTTTAGCTGTCCAATTCAGAAATATGATTGAGAGAAATTGTGACTAACATGTCAATTAAATTGTGCTTGATTTAAAAAAAAAAAAAAAAAAAAAAAAAAAAAAAAAACAGTTGAGTTCTTTGATTCATTAAGATTTCCATGGAACTTGGCGAGATAAGAGTATATAGAGCATAAAATATACAATATCTGCTCTGAAACTTCACGTATTCCGGAATGGAAACATTAATGGTGGACATGAATTTCACTGGAATATCGCATTGACTTTCACTTTTACAGGCAAGAATTTGATGGGCAAGATTGAGAAGTTTTGGAGCCTATTGTAAAGCTCCAAAACTTATGAAAGTATAATCAAATGCTGCACCATTTGATTATTCTTTCGTTTTAATACATAATAATATGTGTTCTTATAGAATTGTCAGCATCGAGGATTATATGAAATGTTAGGATTTTGCGTATAGAATATTTTCAAATATTCCTTAAATCTATCAGAATTTTAATTGTTAAAAATTTTACTAAAATTGGTAGACTAAATTATTTTCATATTAGCTTGGGATTTTTTAGACTGCGTTCATTTAATTAATATTTATCAAATTCTAAATAGTTTCCACCTTAAAACGACAAATTATTAACTGAAGGGTTTGCGATTTGGGTTTCTACTTCAAAATTTCTTAGACTTGACTTAAATATGTTTGGGAGTTCACTTTAAGCAATGGATCATGGTAGAATTTGTTCTGAAGATAACGTAGAAAAGTAAACAAACCAATCCATTTTAAAATATAACATTAATGAAAGCACGCTTACTAGGTTTAAGTCTATGCATTGTTTGAAATCCTTCCTCGGTCAATAGATATTTGTAGTGGTCCACAAAGTCTACTTGCTGTCTATCTCTAGAATTATTTTTGTAAATAAAAGTATTCGCAGAGCGAAAAAACCAAACTCACTGAAAAATTAAATTTTATTGAATAAGCAAAACAAACTGTAACTATTCAACATGTTCCTAATGGAAGCCATTTCAGTAAAATAAATTTAAAACGTTTACTGCTCATTACGTAAGAAAGTCATCTTAACCAAATTAATAAGTATTATGTATAAAAAATTCTATATTAAAATTGATGCTTTAAATAAAATTTCTTAAAAAACTCTCGAATGTCAATTACATAAGGGGATTCCAAGCCATAATCATTTTTTGCAAAACCTTACGATATTTGCATTTATAGCTATTGAATGTACTTTGCATGCCTGTAAGATGGAAGTTAGATTAGGTTGGAGAAATTCCACGACATTTTTATTATTTTTTTTAAGAAACTCACTCTCATTTTTATAAACTCATTTTTCACTGAATAAACAAAACATTGTAGATTTCTAGTACCATAAATGGAATTCATGATTAATAAAAGTTTTTATTTTGTTAAATTTGATCTGTTTCTACTGCAAAATACTTATAATGTAATTAACATTTGGCATTCATTTCTATGGGAACATTTGTTGGAGCTAAGAAAATTTAGAAAAAATAATTAGCTTTCTGTAATGACATAGATGTAAATGAGCATTTTTATCAATGAAACTGATTAAAAGAAAAAAAAATGCGAGTAATTGACTTAGGTATAAAGAATTTTCCGGACTAGAACGCATCTTTATTTACAAATTTTAACTATGAGCGTATGAAAAACTTTTGAATTACAAGACGCTCTTAACACATGACTAGGAAACAATTTGCCACTCAGGTACATATCTATATCAGAATTCTTTAATTTTATGGGTTTTTTTTTTCAAAGAATGCAGTATTTAAGTATAAATTTTCAGATGTTGCTCTGTTTTTAAAAACATTTAAAAATTATTTTAAAAATAAAAGAGTTGAGTACCTAAATCTTCAGAAGCTGGACGTAGGCTTCATCAAAAATAAGAAGGTAAAATAGAAAAGGAGAGAAGTTGATCTGTCTGATTTAAACACCAAGAAATGCTGAAACAACTGCTAAACTTGATAAACTTAAAATTGTAATGAGGGACACAATGCCATCATCTTTATATGAAAATGGATTAAATGTTCAATGGTTTATAAGAGAGACAAATAACTATTTTAACAGTGACATCGTAAAAATAAATTATCAAAATTTCAGAATCTTTTATACTGGATTATTGATCGAAAACACAAATAAGTAATAACATCATATTTCTTTTATGTTTGAATTGTGATCAGTAATGTTGATTATTACAATTTCCATTGCCATCGCCTGTCAATTTAAATTGAGAGTGATTTTTCAACAGATTGAAATCAGTCTTGAATTTTACAAAATATCCATTAAGTCTAGGTAATTTTGTGCTACCTTGATCTACTGAGTGTTGAAAAATCCTGAATAATTGAATTTTTTCTTGGTGAATTAGTCTGAATGAAAACGCGGAAGTAATAGTTCTAATAATAATCTGATTGTAAAATAGTTTTAAGTATGTAGTAAATAATTAAAATGTATTATATAATGCAAAAAGTATTTTAATTTTTTTAAAAAAATATTACATTACATACAAATGTTTTTATTTAAATTATATGAAATAAATTGATCTTAGTATATAGTTTAAGGAAAATATGAATTTAATCCGTTGTTTCTATTTACAAAATTTATCTGTTTTTTAACAAAAAGAAAATTAAAACGTGGGATACCTAGATTGCGCGAATTTCATTTTTTTACGACAGAATATATTGACAACGCTGTTTTTATAATGTAGCTGATAATTTTTAAAAAAAATTTCTTTTTTTTTAAAATATAAATTTTTCATATAACTATAGTAAAGTAATAAATCTTCTTTTCCTTTTGATCGTTAAAACTTCTTTGAAATTGCAATTCTACCAAAAAGTAAACGACAACAATTTGATATTTTTATTTAGTTAATCTTGATATAATTGTATTGTAAAATGTATATAATTGTTAATTATGTAATTTCGTGTAATTGAAATTCTTTAAAATATTTCGGTAATTGTTAAAAATTTTACTGTCTTTATCAAATGTATCCTACTTTTTCAAATGTACTACTTAAATTTTTATGCTTTGTAAACTTGTTGAAAGACGTTTTGCGTTTTACGTCCGCTTTCAAAATATGTGTATGCAGACTATAAATTATTTTATTTATTCATGTTTTGCAAACTTTTCATGATTCTTTTCGGCAACCAATCGGAAATATTTTATCTTTAAAAAGGGCATTATCTGATCGATTTCGTGTTTTACTAAATTGGATTATTTGCATTAATAAGGTTTCGAGCTTCTGGGTGAAGGGGAAAAAAATGTGGATTTTAAATTCTTGATACATATTAGTTAAGACATTTTTTTTTTTTTTGTATCTCAAAAGGTTTATAAATAAGATATTAACACATCTTGGGCATTTTTGTAGAAAAAAAATAGCAATTTGATTTATTTTGGTATTGATTTTACTAAGGTATATATCATTTAGTGTTATATTTCACTTTCTTTTAAAGGTACTGTATTTTTCTTAGAATTTTTCTGTCTAAATCGGAAACGTTGAATTTCGTCATAATATTTTATTTATCAAAAAAATATTATTTATGTTCATAAAATTTTTCTTTTAAAAAAAGAATTCTTGAAATTCTTCAAATAACTTACACAACGAGAGGAATCTCGTTTTCAAATTTTTTATTTTCTTCTCTTATGATTAATTGAAATTAATAATTTTAATGAACATTTATTATACTTTCCATAAAAACATTTTATATTTATATGTATTTTTTTCTTTATTCCTCAAATCATACTGCTAATATAATGCAAAGTATCCAAAAATAATATTTGATACATTTAAATACAATATATTTTCTTCTCTTTAGATTAGTTTAGTCACCACATAGTCATTTAGTTTTATATTTAATACATGTAAGAAATGATTCACAATTTCTTATTAATAAAAGTTAATCAATTTTGAATGTCAATTGAATGTCATTGTAAAAATATTTCACGGCTATAGATAGTAAAGTTACTACTTGAATCTTGATTCTTCTTGAAATGATCTATAGGAATTCTTATCATGTACTGCTTATCATTGTAAAGATTCTGTGTTCTTTGATCTGTCCTTTTAACATACAAATAGGCAGAGATAAAATAATGATATGACAGAACTTAACAATTACATCGGCAAGAAGATTAAATTTTATTTTTGTGATTAGGAAATTAACTTCACACACTGTAGAAAACATAAAAATGGGGATTTTTAACCTGCGGAAATCTTGTCCTTAGTCCGTGATCTCCTTGTAGAAATTAATTTCACACCCCAAAATCTTATGTTTTATCCAGAATTTTATTGTGTCTCAAATGTAAAATTAAAATTCAATTAAACTTTATTAAAATACCATATTAGTTTATTCATTAAATAGTTAGGTTATGCATATATATATTTCAGATTTCTTTAAGGTTTTCTTACTCTACAAATATCATAATTCTCACTATTGACACAAATATATTTTATCATAAAAGAATAAGATGATGTTGTTTCATCTTTTAATTTCTTTTATTAACAATTCTCAAAATTTAAAAATTTGAAATATTTTTTTTTAAAAATTTGTTTTTCTTATCATCGAAACCATACATTTTGCACTGTGTTATTTGAATAACTAGATTCAAAAATTGTGTTTTATAAGCTATAATTGCAAGAACTAAATTTTACAATATTGATCAACTAATAAAGACATGTTTCATTAATGCTGGTAATTCTTTGTGAATTTTAACTCTATCGATGTAATCACTTTCTGATAGCTATTTGAGGATCAATTCTCATGAGTGATTAATGATAATACCTAAAATGTTTCAGTATAAATAAGAAGTAAAATTTAATTTACCTTCAAAAAGTTAATATTTGTCATAAGCTGTTACTATAATTGCTTTCATTCATCATTAAATGATTTACATTCGAGAATTTTAGAAAATTCTGAAAGTAAAATATGTTACATAAGAAATCTATAAAAATTAATTGAATAATATCGTATTTGTATAGGCTTAATTGAAAATTCGCTTAAAAATGTTGCATTTCAAATGCTGTTTTTGCTTTCAATTAGATATTTAACTTGTGGTATGAAGTCCAAATCTTAACTATACACATATGTTATTGGTTTCGTATCTGTGGTACTTATATACGGTTATTTATAATTGATATTAAATATGTGAGTGCCGTATGATACATATTATATGAAAATTTGGTTTTATGACTATTTTTTTCTTAATGAGCAATCATAATCTCTTTGTTTTGTCAAAATAATATTACAGTATATTCAATTCAGGAGTATGCTTTTCAATTGATTTATTATTTATCATATTATTGAAACTTTATTTCTTACTTAATGTAAATTAAAGAAATATCAATTTTCCTAGCTTACATTTATTATTCTATTATATACTGGAAGAATAGAAAAATGGACTGCATTATAAATTTCTTGAAAACATGAAGGGACGCGTGAATTGATGACATTAGCATACATATAGTTATTTGTTGCAAGTTTTTGTTAGATAAACGAAATATTATTCACTTTCGCTGATTCATAAAGCGTGCAGCATGTCGTAAAAAATGTCATTAAATCTGGACATGTGTGTTTACTTCACCTGAATATTCAGTAGGCGAAGCATATATTTCCTTTCCACCTTAGCATTGTATTCATCGTGAAGATAAAGAAAGGATATCTCAACAAAGCATAATTACTCATTTAATATAATTACCTATTCAACATCAGAAATCGAATTACGGATAGTTATGAAATTTTTGTGCTTATAGAGAGTATTTAATATAACTTTATATAATAACTTTGTAAAGAGAATTTCAATTAAAAGGATGCATATTTCTTTCATTTGTTATTATCATGTGCTAAAATTAAAAATTTTCTTGTTTAAACGAAAGTATATTCTTTTATGATTATATTAAAATCTACTCCTTATGAACTAAACTTAATTATTAATACTAAATTTTTAAAATTATTTTGACATTAAAATTATTTTAAAACAAATTTAGAAATCGTGTCGTAAAATTTTTTATTAAGAATAAAAATTGAAAAGAAGGAAATTTCGAACCCAGTTCACTTGATTTTAAGAGACCAAAAATATTTTAATTTTCAGTTACTACTATAAAACTGCATTTTCAGATATGATAACAATTAAAATCAGATTTCATTTTATTTTTTTGTTGCAAATTTTTTTTTAAGTTTTAGAAATTAATCTAATTGTATGTAAAAAAAAATGAAGTAAGTTTGCGTTTGAAATTTATAATTATTACAAATTATTTTTGAATATTTACCTTCCGGTTTGAAGTGTAATATCGTTACTTACGAATGCTTAATGTATAATTGATAAAGTATTTTGTTTTAAATATGATAGTTTTACAATTTCCATTTTTCAGCGGTTTCTTTATGAGTGGAAATTATTTAAAAATGATATTTATATGAAATATACTACAATTTTGATGAAATAGCTTAAATAGTCGTGTAATTTAAAAAGGAAATTTGTTAAAATATTTCATTTTCGTTATTTGTGGATTAAAATTCAGATTCATGATTGAATTAATTTCTACAGAATGCTACTTTTAATCCATTATAAAGACTCAATCGAATAAAGGGATATCAATTAATATAAACCGTTGTATATTTTCATATTTTTTTGTTGTGAAATATTAAAATAATTTTATATTTCGATGATTAATTTTCATTTACTAAAAATAATTATATTTTTAGTTTAATTTTCTTTATTTTATAACCAAAAAGATTTAAAATAAAATAGCAAAATGAAATAATTGATTTATATTTCAAAAAATAATTTTACATATGAAATTGTTATTAAATTTATTTTATCTTATTTATTCTGATAAATGTTTTGCAACAAAATTAAATTTTTTTCTTAACATTGAGTGAAACATGAAATATTAATGTATTTAAAGATATTAGTTTGAGTCGAATTTCAATCTTAGAAAAGTAGGTTAATTTGTTAGAAAAGGTCAGTATAGAAGAATAAATATTCAATTTGAAAACTTGGAACGTGCTGCAATACTTTCGATGTGATCTGAATCTAATATGGATGAAAAGAGAAAAAAAATAACAGTATTTATGAAGTCGTTTCTATTTAGAGTTGGCAAGGAAAAATATTAGACATCCATTATATATTTTGGAGAATGTTCAAAATTAAAGATCATTTTTGCGTTTTTAACCTAAATGATAAAATGATGTTAGAATTTTATGAGTATTAATGATTAATAGCATTACTTTGGTAATATTAAGAAATAGAATATATATCTGAAAAACAAATATAATTCTAGAAGTTTTACGATTTTGAAAATCAATGTTTAACTGAGCTTTATACACTAACATGAAATTGTCTCAGATAAAATTTGAATACCCATATTATTTGCAAAAGGTTTACTTTGAAACAATTCATCACTTACAAATAAAAAAAATTTGAGTGTAATTATCTATTTTAATGAATTGTATTTCGGCAAAAATTTTTTCATAATCGTATGATAAACGGTTGCTGTACATTTTGTTTTAGCTTTTTTTTTTTTTTTTTTTTTTTTTTTTTTTTAATGAATATGCAAATATTTTGTATATTTTCTTAGGTCCACAATACTACATATTTTCTAATGTAATTTTATTTTATAGTTTGCTTTATTTAAAAATGATACTAATAGTTTCATATAAAAATTATAAGAATGCGTTGTCTTAAACTGTAAATGAAATGATAATTTTTATATTTATTGCAGTTAATTGAATTTTTTTTATTAATAAGGATATTAACAAGAAGTTTCAGATCAGTTTTTCAGCTTAAAATATGTATCATAATCATAGTTAAGTGTGTTTTTATTTGTACTTTTAAGCAATTTTTATTGGCTTTCTAATTTAAAAAAAATAAAATAATAATAAATAAAAAATAGTCATTAAGAAAAAAACTGCAGATTTCAATTCCTATCTTTTTAAACAATTTGAAAAATTAAAAATTTTTTTATGAAATGCCTAAATTGAAGTTGGAAATTAATTGCCTTTTTAAAAATATTGAAATTGTAATTGCGAAGTTAGTTTATATGGATTTAAATTTTGATAAACTATATTTAAATAAACTATGTGAGTTTTTTCATAAATAAACATTATTCACCGTACATATTTATTTAAAAAAAAAAAAAAAAAAAAAAAAAAACATATTCGTATATAACTACCTACAAATTTGTTGTTTTAAAGTAAAATGAGTAATATTAATTATGTTTCTATTACTAATCTATTTTCTGTTAATTTAATTAATTAAGTAATATTTTCTCTGACTATGAAAGTAAAAAATTTTGTATGCTTAAGTAAATTTTATCTCTTCAATTTTTTTTTCAATGGTTTTAATATTTGTATTTGCACAATTTATAGATTCATTGAAATTTTTCATCTTGTTGTTATTAAAGATTTCATTGTTTTTATATATTTTTTACATTTCTGATGCTTGATTCGATTTTAGTTGATCAGAGTACATTTTTTTAATCAGAACATTAAAAGTATTCCAAAATGAAATAAAAAAATATACATGATAATATCAAAATCCTACAAATTGTACTAATCTGCATATTATTTTAAAGGTATTCTTTCTAAATTGTAAGGGGGAAATTTGTGAGAAGTGAGTTGAACTTCAATTATTAACTAACTCGCAAGCTTATTTTTGGTTTAAATTCATTATCAGTGAGATCACATTATTTTTTCATTGAGACGAAGTGCATATTTTAAAATAGAAGAATTGCTTTTTCTGATTATATTAGGAAAAGCTGCTTTTCTCATTTAAATTATAAAGACGGATGTTTATAATCTGCATAATTTTTTCAGATGGTTCTTGTTATGAATATATTTGCTTTTTCAAGCATTCCTGTTTGAACATACCGTAAAGATATATCTAATTGAATATAGTGAATATTATTTCTGTTTGTAATGTTCGATGAAATAATGATTATGTAGTTATACGATTATTATGCAACATATTTATAAATTATATTATCCACTGTAACATAAAATGATTTGCCTATTTATTTTGATCATTAGATCTAATTCTAGTAAAAATCAGAGCCGTTATGATTCAAGCTAGCTCACAGTAAAGAACTGAAAAATAATTATTGATAAATAATTAATGATTTGGAATAAATTGAATCATTTACTTAAGCACAAATTTTTCTTAGATGACAATTATTAGTCTTTCAATATCATACTGCGTATTCATGTTTTATGATATTTTTATATATGTCTAATATTACTTAGCTAATATTTATTTACGACATAAAATATTTATGAGGAATTAAATTACGTGTTTAAATGGAAAAGAAACAAGAAACACACCTATTGATTGTCAGACCATTGGAAAATGTATAAAATGATTTGTTTAGGAAGGAATAACTTGTTCTTAAACAAATCATTTATAGTTTAGAGGTAATATATTTTTTGTAAGAATAATATCTTACTTGTGTTGATTGGATTTATTTTTGTAAGCTAATAAAATATGTTTATTTAATTGTAGATTCAAATAAATAAATTTTTATGAAGGATACTATTCTTTCGAAATAAATATTTCTAGCATATTTTGTTTTTATCACACTTAACGCATTTTTACACTAGATTTAACGGATAATAAACTGTTTAGCGAGAGTTTTATTTAAAAGAAAAATAGGCAAATTTTAAACTCTCAAAAGACTCAAATTTTCGTATCGTTTCTCCTTACAAAAACTAAACACGAACTTTTAAGTTATATAACATATATAAATGAAAATGTTGAACTATCTTGTAAATTCAAACTAGCTTTACTGCTTAATGTATGAATATATTTATTTATTCTCAATGTTTGTTCAAATATTTCTATTAATTTGGCTTACATATTTTATATTGTTACATAGTAAATCATATTCTGCTATTTGTAGAAAAATACTAAAACAAATTACGCGCAATATTTTAAGAGAATAATAAATACATTTTAGAACTCATTTCTTAAGAATAGAAAGATAATTTTATTGAATGAGTAAATAGATTCAGAATCTCTCTTATTGCTGGTAAATGAGACCATACTATTAAGAGTATTTTAATTTTTCGGTAATTTCCATAAAATATCTTATCTGATCAAATAATGGTACATTATCTATTCACTTTATAAAGTATTGGAGTTTAATAATAATAATATTAAAAAAAACGTTTACTAATTTTTTCACTATAAAGTCATTTTAACTGTTTGCCAAACATCTTGCAATGAATCGTGAAAATTTCTTTGTTTTGACTTTAATAGTTGATATATTTTTAAAAATCTGTTTCTTCTATTAATTTTAAGGTTTCATGCGTTTACAGTTCTGTAATTTTGAAAATAAAGCGTAATTTTCTATCTTAAAAATGATAAAAACAGTTTGTTAACAGTTATTAATGTATGTAAAATATATACGTGAACCAATTCAAGTAATATGTTTATTTGAAATTTCATTTTGTTTACTAGGATGTATTTTATTTAAGCGATATTATTTTAAAAAGTTATAAAATAAATTTTTCTTTTTTTTCATAACTAGAGTATTTTAAAAGCATTAGGAATTTACATTAAAAAATTACATAAAATGTGATAATAATATTTATGTATGCACTAATTAGAAATAATTTCTTTTTTTAATTTGAATTTATAGGTTTAATTGATATTAGCTCTTTTATTTTTAGAACTTTTATCAGTTACTTTATTTAAAGATCTTAATATATTGATTTTTACCCTTTATCTAATTGAATTTAGTATTCATTAATTAAAATTTTATTTTATTACTGGAGTAAAATTAGTTTTTAATTCATATTTTTAGGACGTTCTAGTAAAAAACTCTTTCTTTTATTTATTTATTTTTTTAAAGTTATCAAAACTTTTGCTTCTAATAACATGCCTTGTTTTTCGTCCTCGCGAGTCAAGGGTCGGAGCGATCATATGCGCGCATAAGTTCGCGCCGCCGCATATCGTCTCTATTCTCCTGGATCTTCCAAGATGGCGCTGACTTCTGTGGTCCTTTTGGACATTGGCCATCGATCTCTAAGATACTCTTATCCATGAATGAATTACTCGAAGTCTGTTTTTCTGGGGACGATAATATTCTTTAACTCTTCATAATCGCTTTTTGTTTGAGCTCAAAAGTGATACGGTTAAATTTCTGTATATTCAATCAAACTTGATGACGGTTTTATCAAATTTACACCGATTTTACTGTCATTGGCTGAGTGGTAAGCAATTACTAGGAAATATTTATATATTTTATAAAAGATGGTATTAATTTTTAATGTATTAGATTTTTATCTACAAAATTTCAAAAATTGTTATGTATATATTTTAAATGTCGGTGTGAATATATTTCCAAATATTTATTTTTAATCATAATTAACATGATATCAAATTTTAATCATTTTGACCTTCTCTCCTACGCTGTTTACTATATTTAGGTTACTGGACATAATTAAAGACATTTGTTGTAGTAATTTTCTTTTAAATATATATATTTTTAAAGTTTCAATGAAGATAATGTTAAATTTTTAATTTAAAATTAGATTTTTTTAAAATAATTTAATTTTTGTTAAATATCTAGATCTATTTTTAGAAAAGGTAATTTTATTCTTTTATAATTTAATATTGATCATATACTGTTGAAAAATACATAATTAATCAATATCTATTATTTAAGACTTTTAAAACGTTGAGATTCGAAAGCAGTTTTCTCTTTTCCGACTATAACCTGTAGAATGTGTTAAATATTTCTTTACCTTTTTACCTGACTAATTTTTTTAAATTATTTAAATTGATTTCATGCTATGAATTCATTGAACTTTTTAAGTGGGAATAAATAAAAAGGGAAAATCATACTTTTTTACTCTAATTATTGATATGTAATAATAACTTGTATTTATCAGAATTACGTATTAATAAGAAATTTTATTTGTAAACTTTTATTTATCAATTTTCTGTCTAGGTTAAACAATTATTTTTAGTATGATTTATTAAAATTTATTTAAATGATGTTTTTCATTTAATTATGATATACATTATCTAATTGTTATGTATGTTGTATATATATATATATATATATATATATATATGCTTCTTAATAGGTAGTTCAAGCTTTCTTATTTTATTTATCTATTTAATTAAATATGGTTATAAGAAATGAGTCAGAAATTAGGGCAAACTTGTAATTTATTTGTGTTTTGAACAATTTTTTAAAGAAACTGCGTTTATTTTATTTATTAATATTTTTAATTTTGAAAATTTATGTTTTAAAAATATGAAGTATGTGTAAGTTTATAATTATTTAACAATGACTATAACAAGTTTGAAGAAAACATTTGTAGCACACTTTCGATTCTAACCAATGGTCGTGGACTGAAAGCTTTGAGAACTCAATTTCTGTATTTTATGGTTCTATTTACGTCTTTATTTTATAATGATTTTACGAGACAATTGATTAAAACTTTAGCTTCTTAGCATGAGTAAATGATAAATGATTAAAGCTGTTATTGCTGTGCATAGTTATCTACTTTTAAAAAGGTTAAATACATAATAATAATTTAATAAAAAATGTATAAATACTATAATTGTATTTTTGAAGCATTGCTTATTTCTTTGTGAATCATTTAAATAAATTTTACAAAGCTCTTACTTTTATATTTAATATTTGAATAAAATAAGCTAATCAATAAATACATAAAGTAAAATACTTATTAAGATTTTATGAAATATTTAAACTTTAGAATTATTTATATATGATTTTTTTTTTTTTTGGCCAGATCATGAGTTATTATTTTCCCAAAATACTATTGTGAAAAGTATTAAAATTAATTACCGTAAATAACTGCATTTCTGTTTACGACGAATTATTTATTTCAAGTAAAAAAAAACATTGTGTGATTAATTATTGGCATTAATCGTAATTTGTATACCAAATTTTACAGCTCTCTAAAGATAATTTCTGTATCTTAATATCACTGTAATGCTAACTGCATATCTATCGAGAAGATAGAGATTGGTAAACGCAGTAGATTGCTATACAATTCATAAACTCAATAACCAATTTGGATTTATTTTTTTAAGTGATTCAAAATTAAGCTTAAATTGTAGATATATCCGTAAAATGTTTTCTCACGTATGACTTGTAGACGTAGACCCATTAATCAAATCAAAGTCAAGCAGATTACAAGAATTCAAAGAAAAATCAACCAAGAATTTTATCTGAATACTTTTTACATTTGTTCAAACCATTTTAAAGTAAATTCAAAAAAATGCGAATAAATTTTTTCGATTAGTATTTACTTTTACTAAAAGAGAGAGAGAGTCAGAGAAAATTTCAAGTTAATCAATTATTTAGATTTTAAGTGAAAGAAGTATTAATTGAATTTACTGCTTATTGATAATAGGAAAATAATATTCTATATTATTTAAAATACCGGTAAAGGCAATACGATTACAACATTATTTTCATTGAAAAAGTATATAAAAATGGCTTAAATATTTTTACATCAAATATAAACTAATTTTAAATGTATGTTGAAAAATCCATTATTAATCCTTATTGCAATAAATTATGATTACATTTTAAATTACTTGTATATGACAAAAGTAAGATAAACTTTTATAAGTTCCACTGAAAGTATCAACTGTTAATGTCTCTTAAATATTCTATTTATATATATAAAAAAAATAATATTGCGTCTTCTTTTAAATTGTCATTGTCGCAGTTATTTAAATTACGTTTTTCTGAGAATTTAATCTCATTCATTGTTATGAATATTATTTTCTTGCCATACTTACAAAATCTCATTCATTGTTATGAATTCATTCAATTTGCAGAACTCAAATTTTGTTATTCTTTTTGGCTTATGAATATATCATTTCTGGCTCATACTGTTCTTTTTAGTTTGATTTACTATTTTAAGAAGTCTAATTCCTTAATTTGCTATCACTTGTACAACTATAAAAGTTCTTGATTTAAAATGAACTTTACATTTTTTTCACTAAAACACTGTATTAAAATAGTACTTTTAGAAATCGAAACATTTTTATACAGGCTTGCACTTCGTATAGCAGAAAAAATTTCCAAATATTTACACAAATAAAAGTTGAAATCATCTGATAAATTTACAGATTTCTTTGAGGTATATTATGAGTATGGAATATATGCTTTTATTACTTGTAATTTATTAATAATTTTCTGCAATATTAGAAAATGATATTTTAAATTCTTTAGCTTAATTGATTAAAGAAACTGATGAAAATTTGATTTGTAATAGCTTTATTTTACTAAAAAATATACATAATCAAGTTAAAATAATAAAATATTTTATTTAATTTGCAGATAGTTATTGAATTATTTGGAAAATTGATGAAAATAGTTGTTTAAACGTAACAAAGTTATGATTTTTTGATGGCGAAAATCTGTTTTAAAGATTCTTGCCTTCCTTATTCAATCATTTCTTTCTCTTTAATTTTTTTATTTCTCTGAAATAAAAAATAAGCACACAATTTTTTGAAATTTTTAATGATAAATTAGATAGTAGACAAAGTACTTTCATATTTTAAATCATTATCGATAAATATAATATTTCTTTGTAAATATTTATAAACTATTGAAATGAAAAATATATTTGAGTGAAATTGAGAGAATATTAATTATAATCAGGTAAAACATAAATGTGATTGTTCATTGCAGTGAAATTTAGACAATTAAGCATTTGTGAAAATCAGAAAATGTTTTCTTTTTCTTTCACATGCGCAATGTTGATCACTTCAGAATGAAAGGGATTATTGTCTTGGTTAACAAATGGAAATACTTTTAAATTCGAATCAGCGTGTGGGGTTTTTTTTTATATATATATATATTTTATTTTTGAATAAATATGAGAGAAAAACATTTTGAAGATTGAAGTCTAGTAAATACATTTCATCCTGTTTTTAATGATCTGCAAAATTTTTTAGTATTAAATATTTTTAAAATTAACTATCTTTTTGTGAAGTTTCCGTAAATATTTAATATTTATGTTCTGTAAAATATTACACACTATATAACTGTAAGTACAAATAGTTACTTCAAGTTGTTATAAGTACACTTATTCGTGACAGCTCTTTAACACTCATCGAATTTAACTAAAGACAAATGACATGTTGTCTGCAAATGAACTTTAATATGCGAATTTTTACGAAAATACGTTGTATCAAAAGGTAGTTAGTTTTTGTACTTCCCTTTTCTAATGATCTTTTTTAATGCAGAAATTCTGGAAATGGGTTGCTTTCAGTTGAGAATTGACTAAGGTTCTTACATTATTTTTTAGGAATATCATCTGCTACACTCGTGGACGGAAGGTAAACATAAATTACCTAACAAATAAAATAATTTTTTTCTACAATAATTTCAATTTTTATGGATGGCTGCGTGAATAGATTGATTACCATGTTTCTTATAAATGAAATCCAAGTTTGAAGCGAAGTCTCAAAATACGCTTCTATTATTTTTGGCGATGAATCCTTCTTTGTTCTGTCGTTTTTCCTATGAAAAGCTTATAGTCATTAAGAAACATTTAAGTTATAGATATTTTATGTGTAAAAGTATTCTTCAGTGCGGGTATTATTCTTTTTTTATAAGCAGCTAACATTGGTTTAATTTTCCCATGAATTCTTTCATTTTTAACTTAATTGCAGCTGAGTAACAGTGTAGTGCAAGAAATTTTCAAAATTATTTCGATTATTTAGAAATACAGACACCGTTTGATGTTAAAGTAAACGCGACATCTTACTTCATGACAATCAGATTTCTGTTAGTAGTAACTATTATGTTTACGCAATGCATGTAACTATAATATTTTGTCACCATATACATTAAATTCTTAGCAAAGTTGATAATTTTGTCTTGATTCTCTAATATTTGCCTTAGTAATATTGGTATTTGTCCATTGCCAAAAAGTTTATGCTTAGTACACAACAATTTGTATATTCTTTAACTTTCGTAACTCTAATGACAGCAATATTACCTACGGAATTAGCGTCATATGTGCTCATTTTGAAATTTTTTTATGATTTCGAATTTCTTTATAAAGAAGAAATCAGTTTAATAAAAATATTTATTGCTTTTTCTTTGAAAAAATTAAATTTTATTACTACTATATTGTTTTTTATATGTATTATAGAACTGAATTAGTTTTTAACTTTCAAACATTTGTTTATAATAAATCAATAATATCGAAAATATTGGCATTTGCAATTTTAATTTTTATCAGGCTAGTTTTCATATTAATTAGATTTAAAATCTGCCAAATATTTTAATATTCCCATTTTCATAATGTATGGATAAAAAATTATTCATTGTAAATTACTTGAGTATTTATCGTAATTCATCGTTGAAGTGTTATAAAACAGGTGGACTAGATTTAAATTTAGTTGTTTGTGTGACATTTATTTCATTTTTCAAAGTCAAAAAGCCTTGCAAATAAATGCATAAACCCAAGAATTCATATTGATTATGGGCTTTAACTCGGATTGTGTCTAGTTGCGGATAGATTTTATTCTTTCGACTGACACATTGGTCAGATATATATTCTTCCCTTAAATATATATTCTAAAGGCTTATCCTAGCTGAAAATAGATAGTAAACCTCTTTCCTTTTTGGTGGCTAAATAAAGATAAGAACTTTTTTCTTTTTTTGTGTTGCAATGTAAACAACATACTTTAGAAAAACAGATAATATGTGTTATTGACATACTTGTGTTAAAATTATTTTTGGAAAGAAATTGTTTTATTTTTATGACCCAGATCATTTGCGTGAAAAAATTGAAAAAGATGAAGCAAATAATTGAGATCATTCTTTATATGGTAATTGAAATTAAGATATAATTTTAGCGATGAAACGTTAGTTGTATTGAATAATCAATAATACACTCACATATATATATTTTCTTTGGCTTCAAATGCTCATACAACAAAATGAACTGTAATAGATTATGCATTTAAGTTTCAGACAAATGTTTAACTTCATAATTGGAATTCACACGTTTTTTTAAACTTTATTTTTTTTTTTGAATTTAACATTTTAAGCTTTTATTTTCTGAAAACAAAAAAAGATTTCTTAATTCCCTGTACCAAATTCATATTAAATTCACTGCGTATTAGAAAGAATCTTGGACCTTGATGAGAAGTTGTGTTTCATTTTATTTCCCTCCTTTTAGTTTTAATATTCGTTTATTTTCTGTTTAAATTCTTAGTTTAATTATGCATACATATTTAAAATAAAAACTGAAATATATATAATTTATGTATTTTATTGAAATCAAAACACTGAAAGATGATTTTATAACTATTTTATTATTTAGGTCTACTGAAGGGGTCTGGCGGGCTTCTTGTGAAGGCATGGCTGTGATAATTTATTGGAGGCAAAGATGCTCGTGAAAGAGTATCGAATTCCACTGCCTCTGACGGTTGAGGAGTACAAAATTGCTCAGCTCTATATGATAGCTGTGAGTAATCTTTTTGTGTCATTATAATTTTAAGTTAAATATTTTAAATACTAAATTTTATTCTAATATTAATATTGAAGTTTTATTAATGAGTTTGAAGTTTCTATTTATAATTAAATAAAAAATATTTTTTAGTTTTTGATTATCGAACTATAGTTTCTTAAAATTGCAAATTAAACTATCGAAGTTATTGTTCAATAAAATATTTTGATATTAAAATTTGAAAAAATATTATACGGAATTATATATAATACATAATATATTTTTAATAATCAATTTTTTATGTTAGCATAATGTCATTGAACAGTAATCTTCTTTGAAGAATTATTTTCAGTTTTTAAATTCTTTTGATGATTTTGTTCTACAAACACATTTTAATTTCTTTCATTTAAATTTTGTTCATAAATAATTTTCTTAAATAACATTTTTCTTTTAGTTTTATTTTATGAAAATTTAAATTATGGAATAAGATTTAAATAAGATTACTTTCATAATTAACTTCTTTTTCGCATACTTTGTTAGAAACCTATTTAGATTATTACATTTAAAATATGTATGTCAATTTTTATTTGAGTATTTCTGATTATAAACCTTCTTGAAAAAGTTAACTCTTTAATACGCCTAGTAGATTGAGATCATTTTATGAGCATTTATTTTAATAATATGAATAAAAAGTCAAAAATTAGCAAAAGGATGATATAAATATTTATTTTAAAACTAGGTTATTATTCTGTTAATGTATTATGCTTATATTATATACATATATAATCTTTTTTCCCAGGGAGTAAAATTTTATTTACATTAAAAAATTAAAAATTTTGATGTTTGATTCAATTTTTAATTAACTTCTTTAAATTAGAATAATTTTTTGCATCAAAAGATGTTTGTATATAAATGTAATAATCATATCCTATTTTTTACTACCCAAAATAATATAGGAATCTTATTATCGTTTTTCAATGAGTTAACTTGATAAAAAATTGCTGTAAGGCCTAGGGTTTGAACTTTAGAATTTTTGAAAAGCATTTATTTTTTAACGAATCTTTATATATTAAGATACTTAAAAATTTTCATTCATTCTTTTAAAAAAAATTTTTGTTTTCAAAGGCAAAAATTGATTAACTTTTCTAAAAATAGCTTGCTTAAATATTTAAAATTTTTCAGTCTTTATATATTCATTGTTTTGGATTATATTTGTATGGAGTGTTTGTTACTAAAATATAAATTTTTTTTCCCGTACATGAAAAGAATTATTAATTTCAGAATGTGCCTGATTTAGTTTTTCCCATTAATTTTTCATTTCTAAGAGATATATTCAGTTACTAAAAACTTTAAGGATTCTTTAAAAATATCATTAAACCTTCACAATTAAGTAAAGTTTTGTAAAATTTAGGTTTTTTATTGTTTTTTAGTACAGAATTGTTTCTAACTAGCAAAAATACAATGAGCTGAGATTACTAAGTGAATTGTTACTCTCCCAGATGTGAATCGTATTTTTAAAATGCATAAGAAAATCATTTCTGTTGCTGTAATGAAAATCAAGGCTTGTATGGCTCTTAAAAACAGCTGAAATTCTAATATTTTCCAGGATCTTGCTAAACCCGAGAATTTAGAGATGATTCCTGAAAACTTGGGAATAATTACTAGAAATTTTTAATTTGGGCATTTAATTTTTAACAGAAAAAAATTATCAGCTTCGAGATTTGTACGGGAAAGATTTTAATTATTTGCTTCGGTGTCCACACTAGGTATAATATAAATTATATAACGGAACATAAATTATTAAAACGTTATTTTCATTTACAAATCACACACATATACATACATTTTTAGTATAAATGAAGGAGGCAGAAATATAATAATAAATGTCAATTAAAATATTCTATGTTGCAGTGCATTCTTGTTTACATCCTTAATTGTGGTAAGTAACGAATCAAGTATTTCAAATTAAATGCAGAAACTCGTCGAATGCATTTAAAATTAACATAAGAATGTGTGTTTTAAAGAATTTTGTTGCTTCATAAGAATGCTTAAATATCATTAAAGCAGTCTGTGTACAGTTTCAATATTGTGTTGAAAGTTATTTTGATCCTTTCAAATGGGAGAGATTATTCAATTTTTACTATAAAAATTGATAAAATTGTTGTTACTGAAGCCAGTTATTTATTTAATTTGCTACACTTATTCCAAACTCCATTGAATAAGTTTTTTGTAAGCAATTTGATGGCAAAAAATTAAAAATCGATAGTGGTTTATAGTATTATTCATATCACATCCGATTATAGATGTTAATAATAAAATAATTTGCATAAACCTATTCAGTCTTCCTATTAGTGCCGGGCAAAAGTATCAGTTTTTTATGTAAGAGTACAACTATAGAGAAAAAAAGACAATTTTTGACTTTTTTTTTTGCCATCGCGGAAAAATCAAAGCATAAAATGAATTAAAAAAAAACTCATTTAAATTGTTTTTGCTGATTTAAACCAACCATAAAGTGTTTTGTCTTACCTTTTTTGTTTTGCGTTTTCTTCTGTTCTATTGTCAAGATGCTAATGGCTCCAGTCAATGGAAAATAGCTTCTCAAAAAGAGCTTTGATTTTTACATATGGAATCGGTTTATTAACAAAATGAACTTCAATAATATTTTTAATTTCAATTTTCAAAGAGTTTAATCTATAGGTACACATTCTATGTCATGATTTTCGCGTACTTGGAACAATCAATCCTTTACACACAAAATGTTCTTCAAAGTTTTTTTGAATTCCAATCGAAGGAATCATCAGGCGAAAATGATGCAATGTTTTCAAAACTATTCAGCTATGGTTAAACGACTTGTGTCAACATGCGCACATTGCTGGAATTCATTGGAAATCGCTTGAAACTATTATTATCTCTGTCTCGTAACAATCAATGTAACGCACAATAAAATCTATTGGAAATTTTT
>JAPDSC010056948.1:533535-573494 GCA_026290005.1 Latrodectus geometricus | reverse complement strand
TATATATATATATATATATATATATATATATATATATATATATATATATATATATATATATATATATATTAATGAATAAAATATTAGAAAAAGAACTATGTATCTAAAAAGCTATAACAATAAGAAATGGTAATTTAATTTTATCTTATATTTTTGACTGTCCATCAAATCACCATTACTGGATACGACTGATTAGCTATTAAATTAAGCATAACATTAATTAACACATTTGAAATTTTATTCCTCTTAAATAGCTGGAAATCACATGCCTCAATGAAATTAATGACAATATAACTTTAAGAGGCTGAGAGCATCTCATTCATTATTTAAATTACTATCTTTTCTTAAAGTTTTAACTGCATACTTTATATTTGATTTGTGAAAAAGTCACCTGTAAAAGAATCATTAAATAGCCGGCCGATGGCTAAAGGGTTTGGATTTTTGGCTCCTATCCTGTTAGTTCTGTGTCCAAATTGCAGCTATGGCATGGATGTTCTCTTTTCTACTCACTCTATGTTTCTTTGATCTTTCTTCTGTGATGACAAATGAATCTAGTCCACCCTATAAATGGATTGGTGTGATGTGGGTAATGTTACTTGTCTCCATTACTTAGCTCACAGGTGTCCACTGAGTAAGGATAAAGGAGTAGCAGTTTCTGGCCTTATTGTGACAAAGGGTGCCCATTAGAAAAAAATTACTTAATAGTTATTTAACTAATTTATTCAATCGAATGCTGGATTTCATGAAACTAGAATAAAATGCTCTTGTACAATTGGAAAAATTATTTGGGTCTGATCTTTTATGAAATTTTTATGTAAATGTAATTTTTTTGCTAAAAGTTATTATTATTTAAAGATTATTTTCATTTTATATGTATAGGAATATAATAATATAAAAAATGTTCTAGAATAGTGTAATAAATATTTTTGATAAAATATTTTTATTGATGATAAAACCATGTGTTTAAGAAATTTCATTGCTGTTGTGATGTTCTATTTCTTGTATAGTTAAGTATTAGTAGTAGTTAAATTTTAGTATAGTGCAATTTTGCAAAAATAATTTTATAGTAACTAACTTAAAGGTATGTAATTTATGGGCACATTGATTTTGTGTTAAGTGATGAATTGTTTTTTTATTATTTAAGGTTGGTTTAAGGCTCTTTTGCCAAAATCAGCTTTGACAGTAGAAGAGGAAGCATGGAATGCTTATCCATACACTAAAACACGATACACCTCTCCCTTTGTAGAAAAATTCTTCATAGAAATAGAGACTAAATATTTTGATGATGTTGGTCATCAAGAAAATGTTTTTAATCTTTCCGGTAGCGATTTAAGAAACCGTGTTGTAGGTAAGTAATTAATTTATTCTTCTTTTAAATAAATTATTCTAAAATAATTGTTTGTGTAATTATTTGATAATGGATTAGGTTTTATTGTTCATCAGTTTATGAAATCAATTATTTTAGAATAAAATTCTTTTTGAAATTTGAATGGATTTCAGTATTTTAAAAATACATAATTTTTTCTTAAAATGTGAATTAAGTTTTAAGTTTTTAAAATGATCTTTAATGTTTAACTTCAAGCTATGTTTAACTTCAAGCTATGTTTAACATCAAGTACGTTATATTTTAAAATGAGTTCTATTTAAGATATTTTCAACAAATCAAAATTATTATGGAGAATTATTTCTGCAAACATCTTGCGTTTTTTAAATGGCCAGTTTATTAGCTTTCAATTCCAAAGGTATAACTGTAAAAGGTCAGGTGGTATTGATGTCCATGCAAATTGACTAGTTGATTAATAAATTTTGAATCCAGCCACCTGATAAAAATGTTTTCTGAGAGTTATCCATTTTCTAGGAAAATAGTATTTTATTTCTTTATTTCTGTGAGATTTTGTGTTTCAACCACATACCAGATTAATTTCTGATTAAATGTCCTTTGTTTGACAAAAGTTTTGCGTTGATAAGCACATTTCTGACACATCTGATAAAATTTATTTGGAATATTTTATAGTAATTGAATTTAACTTAATAATTTTGAAGTTTGATTGTACTTTTTAATTAAATATTTATCAGTCTATTTTTTTTAAAATTAAAACTGATGTGTCTTTTATAAGCTTTTTATGTAAAATTGATGGTTAATAAGAAATTATTGGAAATTGTGAATATTTTATTGACAACTCTGTTATTTCCTGTGGTGCTTGTATTTTGAATAGTAAAAAACCACAAAATATTATTATTCTGTGGGTGTAAAAATTTGTTGTGTGTAACTCAATAAAACAGCAGTGACTGATGGAACTGGTATAATGACTAGCAAGCTGCAAAATTATGATGTATCTCTTGGAATGTCTAATGTTTTAGAAACCAAATTTTCTATCGTATAACGTGTCTTCATTAATTATTATTTTAAAGGATTATTTAAAATTATTTTTCTGAATAAGATTCATTTAAAAAAAAATCATAATTTGGTAATATATTATTAACTCACCAGATTTACTAACTGAATAAGGAGAGTAATATTCAGTTAGAAAAATTTCTGAATTCACATTTTACTTACTAAAAATTGCAGCATAAATTTTATTCAGAGATGAACTAAATTATTTTTGCTCTCTTGTTATGAAATTTTTTCATAAATCATATATCAACAGCTTGAATACTTTAAATCACATAAAATTGATGCTGGAAAGCAAGATTCTTAAATAAGTGTAAGGGTACTTTTCTCTTTATATATTGCACCCTTGAATTTCAAAATTTTGTAGCAATTAACAATTTTTTTCATTTTATTTTTTTATTTTTTTTTTACAACTGTTAAATTTTTACTTATCAATAAAGTTTATTATTAAGTTTTTAAAATTTACAAATTACAACTTAAATTATTTCTATAAAGTATTTTGTAGTTTAACATTTTATTTATTTTTAATATTTATTTTTCTTTATCTGAATACTTTATTACCATTATGATTAAAATAGTAAAATTTTCGTTGCTTTCCTAATATAATAGTACATTTTATACTATTTATTATAATAAAATCTATTATTTATTTTAGATTTAATTGATGTTGTCAGAGATCAATTGTATGGCTCAGATTACTGTCAAGAAGAAGATCCCAAACTATATTATTCTTCTAAAACAAATAGAGGACCCCTTCAAGATGATTGGATTGATGAATATCAATCTAATGGAACTTCTGGAAAACCAATTATGTGTGCCTACAAACTATGTCGTGTTGAATTTCGTTACTGGGGAATGCAAACAAAGATTGAAAAATTTATTCATGATGTTGGTGAGCAGATTTTTGTAAAATATATTTTAAATACTTATGTTGCATGTTCTGTTATTTGAAGTATTAAGTTTTTATAATTCATCTTATTTAGAATGCTAATTAGAATATATGCCATGTACTAAGAATTCATTTTTAATACATTTTTATTAATATCAGCAACATTACTTAAGATCTTTAATCATAAAAAGGCAGTTTCCCTCTCTGATTTTTTTTTCATTTATTGTTTAACTTATTAATTTGAACTTGATATTTATTATTTCTCTTAATTACATATTAAATACTAGCTGTTAAGTTTATAGATTATTATGTGTAATTCTTAATTCTATTTTTGTTGTAACTTTAAAATACCTGACACATAGAAAAGCATTTATTAAAAATATATTAAAACTTTCAACAATACGTTTTTTTGTTAGTTTCACATTAAATTTATGAAATAATAAATTTTCCAGTGAATGGATCCAATCAACTTTTAGATTACATTATGTATGACATTAAATTAATTTCCTATAAGTAGTAATTTGATAATTATTTTATAATATAGCTCTTAAGAAAACTATGCTACGTGCTCATCGGCAAGCATGGGCTTGGCAAGATGAATGGTATGGTCTTACAATGGAAGATATTCGACAACTTGAAAGAGAGACCCAGGAAGCTCTTGCTAAAAAGATGAACAATGAAGAAGAGACTCAGCCTGCATTACATCCTAGCCCATCTGCTCTCTCTGGACAAGAAGTTGATCTTACAGCTATCGACAAAGATAATGATGTTTGCGTTCGTTTGGATGGAAGTCCATCTCCAAATAGACCACGTAAGCCTCGAAATCTTTCAGTTGCTAATGTTGGAAATGATATCACAGCTGAAGATGGAAGACAAAAATTGTGGTCAAGAAGTGGATCCAGGACTGCTCTTTGCTCACCTAGTAAGCTTATGAATATTATTAAGTAAGCTGTAATATAATTATTGATGTATAAAAGTATGGCATAATTTCAAATTTCATGTATAATGTCATAATTTTATTATATTTTTAATAGTCTATAATAATTATGCTTATTATTTTAGTGTTTAATAATGGTAAATGAATTACATTTATCAAATTAGTTATAAAATAACAAATTATTCTGTTTTTGCTTATTATATACTTATTGTATTATGCTATAAAATGTGTTTATTTTACATTTTATTAAAAATGCAATACTTTAAGTATTGATATTCTATTTGTATTAAGATTTTTATTTGATTAAAAGTAAATTTAGATTAATTATTCAGTTATTCTTCCCGCCAGAAAAAAATTAATGGATGGCATACTTAAATGCTCTTTATTATTTTTTTTATTGTACTTAAATAACAATTCAAATTTACTATAGCTGTTAATCATTAAAATCTATTGAACAGATTTCATAAAAAATTATTTTTATATATTATGAATATTTTTTCAGTGTCATTAAATATCAAAATCCAAGTTATCTTTTTCTTTACCTTACATGATTTATCATATTTCTTGCAGGTAAACAATGATTAATAACAATTAATCAATTCAAATTGTTTAACCTTATTGAGTCACTTTTATTTACGATCATAAAATGTGTGATATTACTTACTTCTATGTTTTCATGACACTGCAAATTATTTTCATGATGTTATGTGATTAATTTATTTATGAATTTTTGGAACTTTTTAACTGTAATTTTGTCTAATTCTTAGAAATTTTCTATTTTATTTCTTTGAAATTAAGAAGTTTCTAAGAATATCTTTCAAAATTAATCCCTTGAATTTGTTAAAACAATGCAAAATGGCTGAATAATTGCAAAATGTTTCTTTTTTCAATGAGTTTGCTTAGAACACCCTAAAAGTATAATATTATTCTCACCACAAAAATTTTTACTTCGAACATTCTTAGAATTATTTTTAACATTTCATGGAATTAATTTTAATTAGCTTAAGAATGATTTTTCTTATATTTGTATATTAGGTGGAAGTTCAAATGCAAGTTTTGATCTTCAAATAGCCAACTGGAGAATGGAAAGTATTGTACGAGATTCAGAAACTAGCTCTGATGAAGAGTTCTTTGATGCTGAAGGTAAAATTTCATTTATTTTTTTATTTATTTATCACTATTTCATTAATTTATTACATAAAAAAATTACACAGCATTGCATCTTGTTTTCATTGTTTTTGTAGAAAATGTGATGGAAGCATTAACATTGGCTCGTTGGAGTTCAGTAGATATGATTCCCGATGATGAAGATAAAGAACACAGCGTTCCAGAGTCTTCAGATTTCCGCGATGGTAAATTATTTTTTTCTAAATATGTAGTTATTCAAAACAATAATTTAAAACTTGGAATTTATAAAATATATCAAATATTTTTTCACTTAACATATTTTGTATGTAATAAACATTAAAAAATTTTGCACATGCCAATTATATCAAGAATATCGTCAGTCATCTGAATAAAAATATAAGTCACTGTATTTTTTATCAAAACATATACTCTTATTTAATATTTTCAATGTTTAATCATAAACTATGAAGTATTGTAATTTGTTAATATTATTTCTCGATAGTTTTCAATACAAATATCTAATAAACTTAATGAATTCTATCTGATAATTTTATTAACATTTGCTTTAATAACTTTTCTGCATTTTATTAACTGTTTACAAAAAACTTTTTTCTTTGCAATAACAAATATGCAATAACATTTCTTTAACTTGCACTGGTGGTGTTTCTTTTAATTTCAGATAGCATATTTTCGAACACTTTTATCAAGAAAGTCCAGTCTGAACATGCAAATGTTCGTCCCCCAAGTGTTGGGTCTGCTTGTCCAGCAACCCGTACTAGTTTGGATACTTCTTTACCTTCTACACCTACAGCTTCTCCTGCTCACCAGTCTTCATGCACAACTACTATTTTAGCTCTTGTTATGCATGCTGGCAGTGTGTTAGATTCTGGTTTAGAACCTACTGCAAATAAGAAGACTGATGTGAATACTTTTGCAAGCTCATTTGAAGCAGTAATGAAGCAACACTATCCTGCACTTTTAGGGCATTTAAGTGTTCGCCTTGTGTCATGTGCTGCTGTATGTTCAGAAGCCCTTGCAGTTTTATCCAAGTAATTCATAGTTTTAAGTCTACTGCACTGAAACTGAAAATTTTATATTGATTTGGAAATTTAAAAACACATATCTCAGTTTCTAAAAAGAAATTTTTTGTGTGTAAAATTATAATTTATTAAGATTTTCCAAAATTTTTTCTCTTATATCACTTTATATTATTTTTTTCTTAAATAATAGTTTTCTTCCTACTTTGAGTGATTTCTAAATTCATAAATTCTGCATTTATTAAATAAATATTTTTTACTGCAACAATCAAATTGCATGTTTTTTTTTTAAACCAGTTTTGTAATTTGATTTAAATTTATGTTATAATTTTCAGATTCAAAATATTTTCAAATTAACAAAAATGTGTATACTTTTTTTCTATATGATTGAGGTGGCAATAATTTTTCATAGAAAATCGTCATATTTTTCAGCTTAAGTCCATACAGCTTTCAATCTTCCCCATCAGCAGTTGAAGTTATTTATCATTCATATGATTCAATCCCACTGGGAGCTCTTCCTTTGTTTGCTGTGTCATCTCCAGAATACCAAGAAAATGTTTCTTCATTAATCAATGCAGCAAATGAAGTGTACAAAGATTTTCTGCACTCAGATGAAGGAACTGGTTTTAATGGACAAGTAATTATGTTTGATTTCTTCTTCATTATTTTTGTTTTTATATTAATCTTAACTAAAATAAAATGTGCATTATTTGAATTATATGTAATATCACGGTACTAATGATGAGATATATAGACATCTGTAAAATTATTGATAATCATTAGGAAAATATAAAACTCTTATTTCTATGCTGCTTGCTTAAAAAATTCTTAAAACTTTCTCCCTGTAATAATTTATTATAATTTAATTTAAATGTGTAACTAGAATAAATTGTTTGAATTAAAACAAAATCTGTTAAAAAAGAATTAACTACAATAATATTTGCTATAGTATAATTATTATATTCTAGCGAAATACCCAACTTTTTGTCTTAACTAGTTAATACTGCAGATTTCATACTTATTCTTTAAAATTACATTATTAAAAGACATAAGTAAATTTCTGGATTTAGTACTTTTATTGAGATTCATGTTATTCTCTGTTGTTAAAAGACATTGATTTCTTTCTGTAGAAAATTTTATTGAACAATGTTGTAAATTATGTTTATGGATTCTGCTGATATTTTTCTAAAAATCATAATATTCTCTAATTTGAAGCAAATGTTTTTTTTATTATACTTAAGGTACTATAAGTATACAAATATGTTTCAGCTGTTATTGAAGTAATATAAGCATAATTTATCAAATTTATTTCTTAATTTAAATGCAAAGGAATTTTGAGATTTTGAGAAATGGGTGGAATGTATGTTAACATGTTACTTTTTAAAAGTCAATGCTTTCATATTTGTGAAAAAATTGTTTTCTATTGTAAAGAACTTAGCATGGACACATGTCTTTTAATATTAAAATACACATGAACACATGGCTTTTAATATTGATGAAAGTAATATTTTAATACTATTTTAACATCTATATAAAAACATGAAACTAAATGTTAAGTTTCAGAAAGTTTGAATGAGAAATTTTTGCATAAAATTAGTTTTTGGAAAATAAATTATTCTTATTAAATGTTTTAGAAATGATTAAGCATTTATGAAAACTAAAGATTAACCCAAAATTATTAATATTTGAAGATTATGGTGCTGGAAAATGTGATTGTGATGAAATATTTTTATGTAAAACTTATTTAAAGTTTGACTTTCAAATATATTCAATGTTCAGAATGTGTATGTGAAAGAAGGGCAAATGAAATTTAATGTAATTAAAAATTGAACTATTTCAACTTTAAAATTTTATAAATTAGTAAAAAAATTTAGATATTAAAATTTTCTCTTCCTTTGCAGTAAAATCAAATACATATAAGGAAAATATATTGTGTACAGTAAATTTTTTTGATTAAATTGTTATTTTATGAGCTTAGAATTATGTTTAATTTTATACTTATGCATTCACATTTTAAAAATGTGATCCTGAAATATTTTTTATAAATGAGGTTTTAGAAATATTAATTTACGATATTAAAAATTGAACGTGAAAAGTGCTTCTAAGAGTTTATTTTACATTAATGTTTTTCTATTTTTTATCAGAAATAAAATTATTTGAGTTATTAAATACTAAATTATATTGCTATTTAATTTGAATAGTTTTTCTGCAAATTAACTAAAACATAGTCTTCTTTCCAACAAATTTAAAGGATTTAAAATTTTATTGATTTATTATTCTTAAGAGAAATGTTTTTTTATGTTATAAATATTAAATTTTTTAAAATTTGTATGACTAAATATTTTTAAATTTACTCAGATAAAAAGAAAATTAAGTATTTTCTTTAATTGTGAAACTAAAAATATATTGTTTGTATTAGTGAACAACTGTAATTCCTGTAGCTTAGACTAATCAAATAATAAGAGACTTTTCCACAAAAAATAGAGAAATAATATTCTTAATCTTCTGCAATATAATGTGTAAAAAAATTTCAATTAATTTTAAAAAAATTAAATTTTATAAACAACTATTTTTTCTCCTTGATGAAATGCATAAATTTCATTATAGGTAATTATTGTAGCAGATAGTGTTGCATCTTTGATGGCATATGATGCCTTATGTCGAAATGCACGATATGAGGCACGCTATGGAAGTGAGACAAGTATTAATGATCCTGAAACTGTACAAAACCAACCTTCTAATACTCGTAATAATCCTTTGATTTCAATAAGTGATGGTGGTTCTATCGATGATAGTCAAGATGCATCTACAGAGGCTAAGCCGCGCATGAGTAATCAATCTGCTAGAATTTATCGCAAGTCACATTCTCATCCTCAAGAAAATGAGCCACCTCACTGTGATAATGTGCAGTAAGTATGTCTTGCAAAGTTGACGATTTTCTGAATCTCACATTTGTCAGAAAAACATTGATTGTTACTATTACTGTTTCTAAATCTGTAAAAATTCCATTTGGACAAAATCAATAAGAATTGATGTTATTAATATCCTTCACCAATTGAATTCATCATATAACTCAAAACAGAAAAACAAACTTTGTGTGAAAATTCTTTGCATTTTACTAGACGCCATTCATAGAAAATGATTAAGAAATGAGAAGAAACAATGATTTTGTTTCATAGCAGTACACCATACATTAATTTCTATTCATAAAATTTGATTTTTAAAGCTTTACATTTCCAAGTAATAAACTGAAAGTTACCACATTTCAGTTTATTACTTGCTTACCTTCAAAATTTTATTATTTTATGATTCAGAAGAAATTATCAGAGTAACCATGTAACAAATAAAAGAAAATTATTTTAAAAAATTGTTAAAAAATTTGCTAATGAACTATTTAAAATATTAATTATAATGCTGTTGTAAGTATAGTATAATAAGCATTGAAATTTTAGAATTGCATAAGAATTCTTAGATATTCTGGAAATTGCTTAAAGTTGTTTTATATGATTATAAATACTTACATCCATTTATATTGGATATACACTATTTCTATAAATTTCCTAAACAAAAAGTATTTATAACTTGCAAATTTCAATCTTTTTATATAAATTTTGATCTTTGATTATGTATTCTTTATTTTCAGGGTTAATCGTTTATTATCTGCTCCTAATACTAGACGACACAGTTCAGCTTCTAATGATCCCAGTTCTAATCTTAGACTAGATTTTGATGTGAGTGACTTTTTCATGTTTGGTAGCCCTCTTGGTACAGTTCTTGCATTCAGAAAAATGCTCACTTTTGATGATAAGAACAGTAAGATTCTAGTATTTATTTATTTATAATCTTGTATTAAAAAATTAAAAACATGGTACTAAAAAGTACCATGTATGTAACCACATAAAGCAATAAACATAATGCAAAATAGATAACAAAAATATTTCCTATGCATAAAGAATATTTTACTGCATATATTAATTTATTTTTTCAAATTTGTGTTTTATAAAAGTTTCAATTTCAATACTTTCTTTTTCAAGATTTTTGATTTTCAATATTGTTAAAAGCAAACAAACAAAACAAATATTTTATTTCTTAGTAAATGTTATCTTATTTTTCATACATTTTATTTATTATTGGTCTTTAAAATCTATAAAATAACAATAAACTATAAATTGTATGTTTGAAAAACATGCAAAATACCATTTTTGTGTATATAGCTTTATTTAGTTTAATATTGATTCATCTGTTCAATTAGTGTATAAATGTTTTACAAAAATTTTTTTATAAATTAAAAAATGTCAACAAAATAACATATTTTATTGCCATGTGCAAATTTTATGTTATTTAACATTTGCTAACTTTGTGAAATTTAATTCCCTTTTTTTTGAGATGCATAAAACTGGAACATTATCTTTAAAAAATATCCTATACTCATAATTCCGATATCATCATGTTTTTTACTTTTTTCTCATAAAGAGTGCAGACTTTCATTGCTCTTAAAGCTTTTTTAATTTTCCCTATAACTGAGAAGCATCATTTGCTTAAACAGTTATTCATTAAATAATGTTCTAGATGGAATTTAAAGTAATACTTTTGCATAATAAGCCAAAGAAAGTACAATACTTTAAAAAGAAAAAAAAAGAAAAAAGAAAAGAAAAGAAAAAACTTCTTCGCATCTTGTTTATTGCAACTAAAAAAATGTGATAAGAACGAATAAATGAATGTTCTTTTAATAATTTGTCTGAATAATTCTTTGTATTTTTATCATTGAATGTCTTATCATTGAATTTTACTCAAAGTATGCCACAGCTTGTCCTTGGAACTTGTTCCATAAAATCCAACTATACTCAAAGTATTTTGAAATAAGTATGCCAAACTATAGAGAATCTATGAAACTAAGTTTCCCCAATTTTTCTATTCATAAAGCAATTATACATGCTACACTTCTGATACACCATGAAATTAAATTCATTATGCCTTAGTAAAAATAATTAACTCTCATCACATTAAATATTTGCCAAATGGAGTATCATTCTGAAATTCTAAATAGACATTATTAAACACTTTATGTTGAAAAATACAAATTTATTTATATAATTATGTATATTTGTTTTAAGTGCAATGGCTTATTTTTATATGAATCATAACTTTATTGGTCCAATTTCTTTCAAAATGAAACTTGTTAGTTAAAATTGTACTTCATATAATTTTTCGATTTATAGTTATATCAGTGTTTCAATCATTCTTTCATAATCAAATAAAGTACATAGTTTTTGTATTCCCATTAATTTATTTATAGTTAATTATAGTTATTTCATTATGAAATTTCAGTTGGAAATATCTTTTTAAATTTAAGAATGTGTATAATTTTACTTATTGTGTATAATTTTCATTATTTACAGAAATAATAGATATCCCATTTCCTGTCTATCTATTCTTTTTGTATTCTTCAGCCTTGATTTGTATCTATGTATAAAAATTATAAAATATTTGGTTTCTACAGATTGTTTTCATTCATCTACGAGGGGAAAATAATTATACTTAATAATAGCTAATCTTTGTTAATCAAATTTTTTCTTTGTATCCTGTTAACATTCGATATTAACATTTTTATTGAATGTTACTTATCAAAAGAAAATTCTTTTCTATCAAGAACTCTTCACTTTCTTTTTTCATTTTAGCAATTTTTGATTTCTAAATAGATTTTTTATTAAATCCATATTGCATTTCTATACATTCCATATACATTTCATAGAAAAAAATTGGGTAATTTGACACATAAGGCATTATGAAGGTCATTTATATTCTATTGTGTAATATCTTAAATTGTTAATATTGAATATTTAAATTTCATTTTCGTATTCAATCGCAAACATTTTTGGGAAACAGTTTGTCTTTATAGACATAGACATCAAATTTTGTTCGATATCATTATTTATAGTTATTTTATAAGAAATTGCTTTTTATTTTTTTATGTAATTAGTTATTCATTTATTTTCTAGCTCCCCCTCTACGACCGTCCTGTAATCAAGTGTACAATCTGTTCCACCCAACTAACCCATGTGCTTCTCGTGTAGAACCTCTGCTCAGTGCTAGATTTGCTCAGTTATCTCCAATTAATATTCCTAGGTATCAAAAGTATCCACTTGGAGATGGCCAACCATTACATTTATGTACGTTTTGTATACTTTTATCTAACACAAGACAGTATTAATTATTTTATTGCTTTTTACTCATACATTGTTAATTGTATGTTTTTGTGTTTGAATTTTTAATGTATATACATGTTTTATTGTTATTTGTATCTTTTATAAAAAAAGAAGTTAAATATTAATTTTTATTTTTATAGTGGAATATATTCAAACCTATCCCCATCTATTTACGGAAGCCCATTCTGCTAGAAGAACCAGTGAAGCTAGTATTGTCAGTACTATGTCGGGAATGATTGACATGGTACCTATTACTACTGTGGCATCCTGTAAGGATTAGTTTGCTTTACTTATAATATTTGTGATGCTTAAATTTAAATTAGTTTTAGCTGTTAGCATCTGAAAGTTGATATATTGCATCAAAAAGTTTTGCAAAAATTGAAATAATACTTGTGCTTGGAATCTTTTTATAATATATGGTAGTAAAATGGGCTTGACTTCTTTTTACATCTTAAATAATGGTACGGTAAATTTATACGATTGTTTGGTTTATATAGGAAATATATTGATCTCATTTATGCTAATTGAATATATAAAATTAATAGTGGATTAGAGCTAGACAGAGAGACTAAATTTGTATAAATATGCAATAGCTGTATATCATAGAAAAATTCAATATATTTTGGAACTGCCTTTATGTATTTCAATCCCTTAGTAAAAAGAAAGTAAAACTTCAAAGCTTCCAATATTTTTTGGATAGGTAATCATTAAAAATATTTTTTGTAACAACTTCTCAATGGATTATGTAATATATTCTTTTATTTAAGAGTTATATAGTTTAAACCAAATAAATTATGTTTATAGATAATTATAAACAAGTCAAATTTATTTTGCAGAAGTAGAAAATTCTTTTTAGATGAGTCAATACAGAAAATTTACTGAAATAATTATCTAATGAAAAGTTAATAATAATAATAAATATTTGTGATAATAAACATCTTTTAATTACCATTTCAAAAGTTTTTCTACTCCAAACCAACCACTAAAATCTATTAGTGTTAATCCATTAAAGTGACTTTTTAATACTTGCTCTTCCTGCATTTTTTTTCTTTTGTGCTAGGATTCAACATCTTTTGGAGAAATCCAATTTTCATGCAACTCCAGTTGAGATTTCTGACTACTTTAGTATTCCTCCGTAGGATTTTCTTCAAGTACACTGTTTTGATGACTTATCTCTGTTTAATAAAGAAAATAATGCGCCAACTGCTTATGGCTTTCATTGTGTAATCAATTCCTTGATTATTGCCCTATTTTTACTGATTGATCAAAAGCAGGAGATTGGGTCGGTTGTGGTATTGTTTAGGCACTATTTTTTATAGTTATAGCCTTACTTCAGTCTGCTATGTTTACACAACAGAATGTATTGCTCTCTTCACAGAATTAAGTGTTCTCATCATTGTGAATTCTATATTTACACTGATAATATGAACGCTTTGAACCATCTTAATTTTCCTATGCATTCCCATTTACATTACATGATTAATAAAATCTTGGTTTTGCTGAAAGAAAATGTCACATAAAGGTTTTGAAACTCTGTTTCTCTGGGTAACTAGTTACGTCAGTATTACTGACAATGAACTGCCTGACTTCGCTGCTAAAGAAGGTAAAGTACCCATTAACCAAATGGTAACTTGTGGTAATATCAGGCATTCTATCTGTGACTATATTTATTGTGTTTAGCTGTATTCCTGGAATCAAGAAGTGATGAACATACTTTCCATATTAAGCCTTTTATTCAGACTTGGAAAATTATCTCAAACAGGCTAGCCAATGCCATCATCTTGACTGCACATCAGCCATATTTATTTAACACAAAACTATATTTTATTTTATATATCAGCACCTTCATGTCTAATTTGTAAAAATGTTTTAATCATATATCATTTCGTAAATGAATGTCCTAGTTTTAATTTCCATCATTTACCTTTTCTCATTGCACTGTCTTAAATTTACAAAATTTAATTGGGAAAACACCCGTTCCAAACCTTTTTGCTTTTCTAAGATCTATTAAAGTTTTGAGCTGGTTTTAATGCTTTTTCTTATCATGGTCTTCACTTGTTTCATTTTTTCTTATGCAAGATGAAAATTTGTTTGCCTTTTTTACCGCTGCAAACTTGTGTTTTACTATTCTTTATAACAGATATTTTATTTCTGATTTGCTGTTTTTTTAACCATTTGTTCAACACAATATGTCTTTTTTTTGGATTTTGCGGCAGGAAAAGACACTCTCTCTTGACAAATTTGTAAGTTAAGATAATGTGAATACTGATATTACTATTTAAAAGGTAATTATTTAAAGAGAGATTTAATATAACAAATGTTTATTAGATTTTCTAAAATACGAAAGATATTTCATTTTTTTAATCTAACAAAAGAAAATAAATTATTTTATTTCATATAGTGATTACACTTCATATAGTGCATTACACTTCACTTTATTTTGGTTAAAATATCTCATATTATTTATCTGCATGTAAAAAAATTATCATGCTACTGAGTTTTGATTAATTGTAATAATTTAATGCATATCATTGCATTAATTAAAATGAAACAATGCAAGGATTTTGAAGGTTTGGAGCTGTACTTTTTGTTATAGAATTTTCTAATTAAAAGTTAGATCTATTGTATCATATCATGTTTGTGTATTAGCAATTGAAATGGAAATACAAATTTCTTACCAGTTTAATGTTTATAAAATTAATATAAAAATCATAACAAAGATTTTATTTTAAAGAAATTTTATTAAAAGTTATGGGATGGATAAAAATTGTACATCTTACATAATATTAAGATATTATTCTTGTTTCATATGAAACTTTCCCCTATATTATACAAATATTAAGGAAAGCTCAATTAACTAACAACTATTGAAAAATGTTAAATATACTTAAATATTAAATTTATAATGTAATAATTTTTTTATGTAAAATTTAAACTAATTATTGACTTAATATGAAAGTTTTTTTTGTGTAAAATTATAAATATAAGTTCACTATGTTTTAATCATTATCAGATGTTACTTTCCATTATTCTGTACATAAGACATGCTAAATATAAGTATAGTATAGCATTTTTTTTAATTTAATGGACTTATAAAGCTTTGAAACTTTTACATCTAAATAATTGAATAAATATTCAAAAATTGGAAATTACAATTTATTAATATCTTTATTATTGTCATTTACAAATATTTATTTTCAATATTAATTATTTTGAATAGGTTTCTAAATACAAATCCTTTAAAATATGAGTTTCAAATATTACCAAGACTCTATCATTCCCTTTCATAGCTAAAGTTATACCACAAAATGGAAATTGAAATCTTGAAAGTTAGATGCAACACATTTTCACATAAAATAATTAACAGTTTCAGATTTAATTATTATTTAATATTCATTTACCTACTTGTAAATTAGCAATATTTCTAAAAATATGCACATTTATCATGTTACAAAATTCTAGCAAATATCATTACTTTATAGTGAATAATAGAGGTCAAATATACTATCTATGATGCATCAGATTTTTTTTAAATCAACCAATGGGCATATGTTTATTATGTTTCTAGATTTATCTTAATCTTAACATTATTAAATTTCATTGTAAGATTGTAATTATATATAAATTTGTAAAGTCTCAGTAAACTCTATTAATTTTGAATTGCTTTTCAATTTTTACATTGCATTCAGATTAAAATTTATGACAAAGACATCATTGTTTAATTAACTTTGCATGGAATCAGACTTATAATATTGTAACCTTATATCTGTAAATTGTACATACAAGAAATTTTTATAACTGGTGTTCAATTCAGAATAAAATTTTTAATAAAAGTCTTTTTTCGTAATATTACAGCTTTAAATGTTTTAGAGTGTATGATTTGAAAGGGTTCATAAAAATAAATACTTAGAATATCGTATTATTTGTTTTATATGTCTCTGACATTGGACATTAATTAACCAATCTATCTTCAAAAAATTCTAAAACATGAAATCCTGGACTTGTAGTTCCTTGGGAAATATATGATTTAATCTGACAATCTATTACTAATCACAATTTGTTCATGTACAAACGACTTGTCCTATTATCTAGTATCATTGATAAAATTATGTATTTCAAATTAAAAAAATAGCAAAATGTATGCCAACTTTTGATAAAAAATTTGATAAAATTTTATTAAAATACTAAGAACAAAATAGCTATTGAATCATTAAGATCAACTTCCTTTATAAATATTTAAATATGAATATAAAAATGCTTGTTTCTTTAAGATAGTAAATTTTATTTTAGTTAAGTAAGATGGAATTTAATAAATATGACTAATTATGTCATTAGACTGTCATTTAGAAAATTCGTTAAATGTTTTCCACTTTCTTAATCTGTAAATCAAAGCTGTTGTCCTTTTTCTGATATTAATATATTGAATTTAGTTGTGTGACATCAAACGAATCTTTAATTTATTAATGTCAATACTCAACCTGATATTTGGTAAAATTTTATTTTTTGATTTATATTTATTCGTGTAAACGTTTCGCTTATCAATGAAATTTTAATGAATACAAGCGTTTTAATAAATACTAGCATATCAATGAATTGCAATGGACTTGGTTAATTAAACCTATTTTTTAAATTTTTTTTAGATTTTAATTTGTTCTTCTAGTTTTTTAATAGCTAAAGGTTATGAAAAGTTTGCAAGCATTAGTGATTCTCAAATTTATAATTATATAAAATATATTTCATAATTTATAAATACATATAATAATTTATTTTTACAATTATTGTCAAGTTTTAAAATTTGTTGATAATTTGGAGTTTAAAAAACATTTTATTCGGCCATTGTATTCTATTTTTTTTTGTATGAATACATTAAAATAAGCTGAAATTTAAATTTTTACAATTTACTTTTATAGTAACTCAAAGATGGTGGGGCTCTAAAAGAGTTGATTATGCTCTTTATTGTCCTGAAGGTCTATCAAATTTTCCTACAAATGCCCTTCCTCACTTATTTCATGCTAGTTATTGGGAATCAAATGATGTTATAGCCTTTATTTTAAGGCAGGTAAGTAAAACACAATGAAGCTTAAATTTTATCATTCTTTAAATATGTATGTTAGTATGATTAATGCTCATATAAATGTAACACTGTTGGTGTGTGTATGATTGAATTTTACTTTACGTTAATTGAACTACTCAATGTTGATATTTATCTTCCATTGTATCCCTAGTAGAAAAATTACCAAATAATCATATTTATTTATAGTTAAATGATTTTATTTGTAGTTTTTACAAATATGAATAAAAGTTTCATATAAGTTATAAATTTTTTTACAAATCACAATGGTGTTAGTTATAAACTAGATTGTTAGTTCTCTAGCAGCAAATAAAATTTTTGGATGAATACTCTATAGTGAGAACTGTTCAAAATTATTATTATATACTGATGAGTATCAAATGATAAATTCATTAGAGATTTTCAATTTCTAAATAAATTTCATCAGAATATCTTTTTAAATTTAAAAGTAATATGAAGGAAACTTAATAAAAATATATTATTAAACAAAAACATTTTTCATTTAAATGAAAAATGTTTTATTGAAGTAAATTTTTCATCTAAATAAAAAATATTTTATTTATATATAGATAATTGTTTCAATTTATTTCCAGTATCTTTACAAGCACCTTTATAAATAAGATTTTTACTAACGAAACTTTATCAATAAATATTGTTCACTAATTAATATAGTACTAATTAATCCTCTATTAATTAGTTCACTAATTAATAGAGGTACAATAAAAATTTTACTTCTAATTAATGTAGCAATATCAAGTACTATAGATTCAACACTAATCTGTCATTTTAGATACTTTATTTCTTTTACCCTATTTTTTCTTGTTGTGACCTGAAAAGATTTAAATTTTATTTTATTTTATTTATTTTTTTACGAATATAATTACTCACCTTAATTATCCAAACTGTTATTTCTGTCATACCAATACCAAATTATTGACTTACTTAGAATTATTTTTAGATTCTATATTTTTTTCACTTCTACCACATAGGTTCAAGCATTCTTTTATATCTTCAGAGTTATCTAAATAAATTTTGGTTAAATTAAATATTTTTATAACTTTAGCATTAATCTCTATCGTCTTGGACAGTTTATTATTCACCTCTTGTGCATGACAGCTAGGACTTAGTAGTATCTTTATAATTTTTCCCCCAATTAATTATTCATATGCTAAATAAATTTTGTTGATGTTCTCTATCCATTTAAGCATAGTTTTGCATTTATTAAGTATTTAAATTTATCTCAAGCAATTATTTGAATTATTGAATCTATTTCTACTTTTCCTTCCGTCTGTGTTTGTATTTTAATTTTTTTTTAAAGTTCTCTGATGCTATATATTTCAAATACTTACAATTTTTATATTTAACTATTTTTCATTATGTATTTTAAACGTGATTTATTCTCCTTTATTTCCTCTAATAAACCAAAAAGCGTTTTTCTGTTTCCACTCATGTTGCTTTTATGACCCCACGTTTCTTTAGATACTTGATAATTACACAACATTGTATAGTTAAACTTTCCAAGCCCTAATAAACATTCATTCAAATTTCCTTTGCATTTTTCATTTAGAAATAAGGAGGAATGTCTTTGTTATAATTACTGTCCTCAATTTTACACTACTTTGAGAACATCAAATCAAAAACATAAGTTATGTCTGACGAAAAATTTGGATGAACAATTTTTATTCTAAGCATTAAGTTTATAGCTCAAGCAATTTTCAGATTGATTTACATACTTCTTTTTCCAAATCTTCTCTTTTAGGAGGATAACTATTTTCTGAAAAGCATGTTTAATATTTCAAGGTTCAAAAGACTGAACGATTAGTTCTTTTGATTAGACTGAACGATTAGTTTGTTCAATTCCCTTAATGAGCTTAATATTTATTATAATCATTTTAAACTATAAGTTCTGCTAAAACTAGCTATTGCATGATTAAGTAGCTTATAAAATTCAAGAGGTTAGGAAACATATCCAAAATTTTCTTTGAGGCAATTTGTAGAGAAGAGTCCTTTTTGATTTTTTCTTTTAATTAATAGCTTATCAAAAATAATTACAGATAATTGTTACCTATGAACGTATGAAAATTTACTTAGCGATTATATCAAGTTCATTGCTTATGAAGTTTATATATTGCTTAAAATAGCTACATTTTCAACCCATTAAAATTGCTTACAAATTCCTAGGGACTTAATTTGTTGTGCCAGATGTATTTTCATCTAAGCCAATTTTTTTTTTTTTTTTTTTTTTTTTTTTTTTTTTTTTTTTTTTTGTAATTTTATGAAAAAGAAAGAAGTATTGAATTCTAGGAAGTTCAGATAAACTATGTACTTAAATGTGTGATATAAAGTTTGAAAATGAAAGCCAAATCATATTCTTTAAAATACCATACAGCTGAAATTTATTACTTTTCCATAATACAAGTAGCCAATCATAATAACTTAATTTTTTGTCCTAGTATATTGAATGAAAAAGTTTAATTATGAAACTTTATTTAATTACTAAAAAGTTTTATATGATGCGAGAAATTTCTGTATGATAAGCAAAATAAAATAAATCTTTCTTTGAATAAATGATAAATAATTATTTAAAATGAATGCAGTTGTTAAAATTTCTCAAAAACCCTTATTTTTTTTATTTTCAGAAAATTTTAAGTTGAGGATTTAATGTAACATTGGACATTTTCCAAATATTATCTTAAATTCTGGGAAGCATCACAAATAATAATAATCCTATTTAAGTATCATAAAAGCAATGAATTTATTGTTGTATGAGTATAAAAAAGTAAATTTTTTATGCTTCCAACCAAATGCTTTTTAACAAATATTAAGTTGCACCTGTTGAAATTTATTTTTGAATACTGTTAATGATTTTAAAACTTTGTTGCAATGAAATTGAAAACATAACAATAGAATTTTTTTCTAAACATTTAATACTTTTTTTAGTTATAACTACTAGAGGCAAAAATTTTAAATAATATATTCTGTTTAACTATAAAAATTACCAATAAATGTGATATGAATGGTTACTTGACTATTTGAATCTTTTTGTTTTATCATATATCTTCTGAAACAGCTTAAAAATTGAAATTTTTTTCAGTGTTATTTTTCCAACATATAATAGAATTTTAATTATGGTTGTTTGCTTCTGTCCTTGCCTTTTTTCTGGGTTTTTTGATTTATTGCTTAAAAGCTACATATAGAAAAGTGAATTCCAATAAAATATTAATGTAAGAATTCTAAAGCATTTTGATTGCTTAAATAATCTTAGGTATTTAAAATTATATTAATTTTTAACTATCATTAGTAGTGAATTTTCATTTATATTAGAAAGTGAAATTTGGCTTATATTTGAACATTAATAAATTAGTAGGAAAACAGTGTACTTTATTTTGTAAAGCTATTACCTACTTAAAATTAAGTATATGTTCACTATTTTCCATATAGGTACATGCATCAGTGCATATTTATGAAAATAAAAACTTAAAATTGCTATTTTTTAAAAGACTTAATATTATAGTTAATGCGGACGGATGGTTTGGGCATTCCTGGAGAATCAGAGAAAGAGGTTGCTGCTTTTATTCCTACTCAGCCTAGAGAAAAATGGTTAAAAAAGAGGACATCTGTTAAATTAAAGGTAATAAACGTGATGAATTTTTGTTTTTCATATTTAATTTTTTAACAACATACCAAGGGTGATAAATAGTTATTTATAAATTGATATTTTGCTGATGTTAGATATTAATAATAGTAATCAATATTTATGACATTGACTAGTTTTTCAATCTTGTACTTTCATATGTTAAAAAAAGCCTAGATAATCGAACACTAAATTTGTGAATATATTTTATTTGGATCAAAAATATTCTTCAGACTGATTTTAAAAGATTAAAATATTTATATTCTTAATTTTTTAGAATGTTTTTCCGATTTGAGAATTTTTAAGGTTTTTATGATGGTGGTTCAAAAACTTTTAATAATAAATTTTTCATTTTAAATTTTTCAAAATAAATTTTAAGATTTATTTATGATTAACCAGTTTGTCTAATCTATACATTTAATTATATTTTATTTATTTGTTTGTGAAAATATTCACTATACTGTTTTCCAGACTTGATATAGTTTGGATTTAGATGTAAATTGATGCAAAAAGAAACTAAATAAATGAATTATTTATGTAAATGCTATAAAGACTTTTTATAAAACAATTGTAAATTAATATCAGTGTTTTTCTTACTAATAAAATATTTGTTACTTGAATGCATTTATATTGTTTTAATATTATACCTTTAAAAATCAGTGTTGCTATACAAAATAATTATGATTTTTATTGCATTTACAGCCATGATCAATAAGTGCTTTAAGCTTTTGTTGGGCCACTGGAACACATAATAAACTCATAATATGACCTAAAAAGTTATCATTTATTTCAATAAGCTTCAAAAAGCACTTTTAAATTAATATTAAATCTTATTAAATGATTTACAACTTCTACTTTTAAGTATTCAGATGAATAAATTAATATAAATAAATTCTAATATTAATTTGATTTTCAGAATGTTACAGCAAATCATAGAGCTAATGATGTAATTGTGAGAGATGGATTACCTCAAACTATTGCTGCACGTTTCATGTATGGTCCCCTTGATATGGTTGCATTAACTGGTGAAAAAGTTAGTTAATTGTTTTATATAATTCGTGCATTTTGAAATAATTACTTTTTAAACTGTAAAATGTGTTCCATTTATTAAATTATAGCAAGACAGTTGTGTTATGAAATGCAAATAATTATTTCAGCCTTTAAGTTCTATTAAGTCAAATTGAAATTAATATTTATATTGTTTTATTGTTTTTTTATTGTTTTATTTATTTCAAATATTGTTTTCTTATTAATTTTCCTCATCAACAAAAATAATTATTGATTTTATTATTTTTTTTATACTAATGTGGATTATGTTGTTTTCGATGATTGAATATTCTGTAATCTGATAAAATAGAACTATGAAATATTTCTGTGTTGAGAGTTTTATTTAAATTTTAATTTTCTTTTTTAAATTCTATGCTTTTCTTATTTATATTAACAATATCATGGGATACCATTTTCAAATATTTATAAAAATTGTATTAGTAAATTAGCTTATTGGAATAGTTTATGGTCAATTCTTTATATCATTTAATGTTATTTATTTATTTATTTATTTATTTTTTTTTTTTGTAATGAGGCAACCTTTTATGGTAAACATGTTCATATAAAGATTTTTGCTTATGGATTTTATGGCACTTTTATCCGATTTTTAATAGACATGTGTTTTTTAGTTTGTGTGTAATTTAAAAATAAAGCTGGTTGATGTTTAAGTAAAAAATATTCCAAATTCTTATTGACATTTATATTTGATATTAAGTAAAAATTAAATATAAGAATTAATTTAATTAACAATAAATGCTTTAATTTTGTACATCCCCTGGTAATATTTTGAATAAAAATATTTGATTGTATACCTTTTTGATATTTTGAAACTTTTCACTTAAGCTTTAAACTCTTTGTACAAAAATTATATTTTATTCTTAATTACTCTTTCTAAAAAATAGTACACATTTTGATATAAAAATAGTAGTATTGATTGCTTAAGTGTTTACCTTGTGATTTCTTTTAATTAATAAAGCTTAATCACATGCCATTTTTAACTGGAATGATTACTCATAAATTATTGTAAAAATTCTCATGTTATTTAAAGCTAAACTTGTTTAAATTATTTTAATGATGTAGTTATAATACTTATTTTTAACATTTTCATGAAATTATGAAGATAATATTTGAACATTTAAGAATTGTAATTTGTTTATCATGTTAGGCTTTAGTATACCATTTTGGTATGCTTTTTTGTTTTTGTATCACATTATATTCTTTTTCTGTTTATTATTTTTCAAAAAATTTTCACCAAATTTTTTCTTTCTGATATTTTTAACATAACTGATAAAATCATTTATTGCATACATCTTTTTAATTAATAAAAAACTGTTCTTATGTGTGTGTGTGTGAATTTTAATATACAATATAACACAGAAGTGTGTTGTTCTTAGCAATGTGATAACATGGTTCATATGTTTTATAAAAATAATGAATTTGTGATAACATTTAAAAATTAATTTATTTCATTACCATTGAGCCATTTATAGTTTGAAAAAAGGAAAATTTGTCATGTTACTTATATGTAATGATTGCTATATTTATATATTAAATTATAAATGATATTGAAATAAACTTTGTTAAGTAAATGTATTATTGGCCATTAAAATTGCTAAAATAAGAAATGCAAATAATAAAATAATATTTATTGGATAAATACATTCTATTGTAAGCAAAAAGTTATTAAATTTAAAAAAATTGGTAGCATAAATCTTTAAAAATTAATTTTCAGAACAAGCACCTCTGTGTCAATAACAGTACTTATGATAATTGTCAAAAATAAAAAAAGCCTTTTTGGAAACAATTTCCATATGTGATAGTATAGGACTAAATAACATACTTTACTTTCAGTTTTTTATGTTACACTAATGCTTATATTTTCGCAAGAATATATCTAAGAATATTGTACATTATTTAGATTAGAGAGATGTTAGAATATCAAAGGAGACAGGTAGTGGGAGCTTGTCGGATCATTGCATCAATAACCACACTGACACATCTCTTTGCGGTATCAATAAACACTGTATCAAATGTCATGACAGCATATAAAATTAATGGCAAAAAAACATATGCAAAACAGAACTGGAAGAAAACCAAACTCACTGGAAGAAACAAACATTAAGCAAGATTGTGGTCATTAGGAGGAAGATCCTGGTATTAAAAGTTACTTCTAAACTGAATGTACATTTGCTAAATACATTATCAACCTCTACAATTTGAAGAAAATTTTAGAAACAAAATATTTAGGACAGTACTGCAATTGCACAACCTATCATGATAGATATAAATTAGAAACGGTGAGTACAATAGTGCAAGTATTGTAAGACCTTGACTGCAGAACAATAGAAATATGTCTTATTTCATGATGGTTCGAATTCCTCCTTATTTCCCACAATTGGTTTGATTTCCATAGTGAACTCCTTCGAAGCTTACAACCTAGACTGAAACTGTCCTAATATGAAGCATGGGATGGTTCTGTAATAGTTTGATGCCTTTCATGAGATATTTTAGTGTAGGTTCCATTGTACTTTACACGGACAGACTCTTAGTCACTTTTGCCTTATCAATTGCATTTTAAGTCACAAATATTGTTTCCTTTCTAGAAATTGCACTTATCAAAATGATAATTTCCTGATTCAACATAGTAAAACTTTTCATTCATGGTTTTGGGAACATGAAAACTCAACTGCACACCTTTCATGGCCTGCCCAGTCAGCAGACTTAAACACCATAGAGCTTGTTTTGGTAGAAATAGTGACATTTTCTGTGCTTATATGAGAGTTATAGCAGTTTCTTTGTATGAAGAATAATACAACATTTTACTTATCGCCATATAAATAACTTGTATTTCTCTATTTCCTGGAAGATCCAAGTATTTTTACTGTCAGAGATGCTCCCATGCCATTATTAGTGTGAAACATTTTTTATATTGGTTTTTAATTTATTTTGAATAGTTCTTGTCTATGCTTGTGCGGTAAAGTAAATAAAATGGATTGCATATATAGATATAGCTGCTCATTCTGTTTCAACACAATATCGTAACTCTTCAAGTCATTGATGTATGGTGATAAGTCTCGCTTGATAATCATTGACCAAATGTTTTCTTTTAGTGAAATATTTTGGTCTGAAGTAGTTGCTGATTAGAGCAACTGCTTAACATATTTTATATTATAGAAGGTTTATATAATATGATAAATGATAATATGCATCCATCCATAATGCTTTCAAAACTTAGCAGTTCACATGACTCAAATAAAGAATAAAATCATGGGCCTTAACATAGCAGAAATATAACAATGTTCAATGTATCGTCATTGGGAACAAAAGGTAATCAAAGCATACAATGATACCCCATACCAGCATTTAGTTGATGAGACTGTATAATAATAATGAATACGTGATAGAAATGTGTTTCTCCACAATGCCACCAAAAGTCATGTGACAATCATGAAATTACTTACAGAAGAGAGATAGTTTGAAAACACAACTTCACCTTAATAAAATCTTTTAAAATTCTATATCTCAAACCTTCCTGACGTCTGAAATATAAAAATGTTTATTTTTTGCATTTAAAATCAAACTTTGCTTATTGACATCGACTCCAAAAATATAATTTGAATTTGATCAAAGTTTATGAGGATAGGCTCTTTCATTGAATGAATGAATAGTTAAACACATTAATATAATTTACCGTATTAATATGCACATCTTTACTCCTCATTATTCAATGCCATTTGGAAGACTGTTGGTGAAAATTCATATTTTAAAAAGAAATAAGCTGGTAGCATTTCAGACATCATCAGCATTCATCATACTTGAAACTCTGAGAAAGCATGATTACTATCTCATTCAATAATTTAAGTAAAGATTTTAATTATTTATTAGTATAAAGATTGCCATTGGTAAAATAGGCATGATAAACATTATATTATTCTATTTCAAACTTTTTTCTTATAATTTTTTATTGCTATTTAAGAATTATCCAGCATTTTTGAAAATATAACTTTAATGTCCCTCTATATTTATCTCTTATTCTACTACAAATATTATATCATATTCTCAAATAAATCATATAAGCTAATATAAATAAATAAATAAATAATAATTTCCATCGTTAGTTCTTAATATAATGGTTATGAAATACAGTTTTAAATATGTAAATTTTCAATAGCCAATATTCATTTTTAGGTTGATGTGCATGTTATGAAAGATCAACGTAGAGGTGAATGGACTTACCTTACAACTGAAGTGACAGACAAAAATGGACGTTTGTTCTATACTATTCCTAAAGAAAAGGCTTTAGGTTATGGCATGTTTCCTGTTAAATTAGTTGTTCGGTAAGTGTAACTTATATCATCCAAATTTCGTATTCCTTGCCTTTCTTTAAGCAGCTTTAATATTTATTTATATTATTTTAAACATGTATGTAAGCAATATAATATTTTTTATTGCCATACTGCTAGCAATTCAAGATTTTATAGATAAGGATAAATCCTAATTTATGGTAGTTCTGATTTAAAGTTAATGAGCAAAAGCAATGTAATATTTATATCTTTAAAAATGTGTATTTTATTTTACAGCCATATTAATTAATTAACATTATGTGTCTGAATACTAATGAATATTTAGTAATAATGCTATTTAAATATCCAAATTAAGAAAGAAACATATCTTGCCCTTCCAATAATCATTAATTAGATACTTTATGTGTTAAAATCTAATGTTATTAAAATATGATTCTATTAAGTTGATTATTAGTTTGTAAAATAGATACATGTTTATCCTTTTAAACATGCTTGTCTCTAAATATCTACCTTTTACTAGAAAGGTAAAATGTCTTAATTTTGCTGTAAGATAATTTTAATTATAACTCTTATTCTTATACATTGTACTTTGAATATCACTTTTTTTTATCAACTAAACCAATAATATTTGTTTCAAATGGAAATGTGTTTAAAAATAATAAAATTATTGGCTAAAATTTACACCTTATGTTCTTTAAAATTGTTTACTGAGACTTAAATTTTGAGAAAAATTTCATGTTTAGGAACGTTTTATCTATTTCACTACTTTAAATAATTTTATATTATTTAGTTTAGAAAAATTATTTTGACTTATATTTTTTATGTGGTACCAGTCATCCAAGCATTTCCTAAATTGCATGAAAGAAATAAAAATTTTCTGCTTTGTAAGTAATTTGAAAATGTCATAAAAGTAAAAAAAGTATAATTTACTTAACAAATTTTTTTTTTATTTGTTTACTAGTGGAAATTTTATTAGGCTTAAATGTCATAAAATAAAGACTGTGTTTAAATAGAGTATTCAGAAGTTTGCTTTTTATCAGAATAAATTGATTAAATTGTAGTGAGCACATTTCAAATGACAAAAAGTAATTTTGATATCAACTGTATTGTTATTGTTATAAAATGTTTTTAATACTTTTAATGAACAATGAATTTTTCTAAATTGTAGAATTAAATTCTCATGTAAAATTATCATTTGAGGAAATAGGCACATTGAAATAAACAAAAGAGTCAATTTGTTAAGCTCATAAAAGTATTGTAATAAAAAAGTTTCACTAAGTAAGTAACACTGTTATTAAATTTTCAAGCAGAAGCAATTGTTATCATAACTGCTGGATGTTAAATATTGAGCATCATAATAATATGAACATAAATTTATCATCCAGAGGAATTTTTCATACGTAAGATATACAAATTCCAGTGTTAGAAACTTTCTTATAAGCGAAAAATATTCTGCAAAAAATTGAAAGGCTCAAAACTTTGAGATAAAAGTATATTCTTTTAAAATTGCTGCTTAAGATATCAAATTGTTTTTCTGAATATTGCAGTAAAGAAAAAATTAAAAAACAGAAAAATAACTTCAAGGAATATTGTTATTCATTGGGACACATCAAATGTGAAGATTTTTTGAGAGCATGCATACCTTATTATTTAAAACATTTCCATTATGCATTAACTTTTACAAATTAAGAATATGCTATATCTAAGTATCTTTCTTATTGTAGTTTCATATTAAAAATCTGATTTGTACTATTTAAATTTTTCTCTGAAAAATATTCCAGTTCCTTTTATCTAAATTTCTAATTTCTACTTTTATTAAATTAACTAGTCCAAAGTTTAAATATTTTAAATTCTGTATCTATGCTTTAGTATTTATGATCATTTACATTTGAATATTTTGAACTCAATCATAAGATTTAAGATAAATAGTATCTGAATTATGTCCTGATTTCATAAATTTTCTTGAGCTTATTCCCTTTAAATTTTTTTTTAAAAAATGAAGCTGAATATGAGTCATTAACCTTTGTATTTTATAATTTGCTTTGAAATTGACTCCATAATTTAGGGCAATAGTGTTTATTAAAAAAAAAAAAAAAAAAAAAAAAAAAAAAAAAAAAAAAAAAATTTTCTATTTGCTTGGAAATTATTCTTTCAAACAAAATTTATCTAAAGCTATTTGCAAATAACTCCTTAGATAAAGATATGGAAATATAAGTATATGGTTATCAAAGAAAAAAAGTATAAATATATGGTAATCATTAAAGCTACAATTAGTGATTGAAATAAATTATCTGCTAAAATGCATCCAGAAACTCTGATAATATGAACTTTACCCAATGGACTAATTTCTATTCCTAGTGATATATTTTTTTGGTTGTCTTTATTAACTATGCAATTTACGTACAATATTTATTTATGATACCTTTTCTAGACTGATTCTGTATATATTTTTAACAAGCATAATAATTTATTTCCAAAAGTCTAAAATATCATTCAACAGTGGCAAGTGATTCATATTAATGTAACATAATTCTTTTTTTGTTTTGATAGTAATGTGTTAGTTGAGTTTAATTTTATTATTGTCTGATGTAGGTTAGTTACTTTATACTTTTATGGTTGAACATTTTTCTTTATGTAAGCTCACAATGGCTAAATTAGAATTGCATATTTACTGAATGAAAAGTTTTAGACTTGATCCTAATTATGGATAAAATAATGAGAAATGAATGTTGCATTTCTGCTTCATGAATGCACGTCTGATAGTTTTTTGGTTTTCTCTGTGGTGATTAGGGAATATGGCTTAATGTGAAAAAGTCCTCCTAAAATGTGAAACCCTGTAAATAATAAAAGCTTTACAACAACTTCATTAAGATGTCAAATTAGCATAGTTTAATATTTTGTTGTTTGTGTTTTATATAATTATCTAGTTATATAATAGTAATATACTCTATAATTATCTGTAATTATAGATCTGTATTAAATAATCTAATCTAGGATCTCTGATTATAAAATACCAAAGTGATAAAAAAATCATTCTTTTAAATTGCCTAGTTGATAAACAGTAAATTAATTTACAAGTGTCAAAAAATATAATGAAGATATTTTCAGAGGAAATAAGTATTTTATATTTTTTTGTGTGCTTTCAAAAAGTGTGTACTGAAAATGAATTAAGGAAGAACTCTTATATTCTGCAATTGGGAAAATCAAATTGTCAATATTTCAATGACAAAATATAAAGCCTGTCTTAAGAATTCAACACCTTTCAAAAGATGTAAAAACCTTATTTAAAAGAAATCTTATACATAATTAAATTTTGTGGTGTGGAAAGAAAAAAATTATCAAATAATGCTACAAAAAATATTCTAAATTTTATTTCTTTTAAAAATATTGTAGTCCGATTTCTTAGTCTATAGTTTTCCAAATGTGGGTAAAATATTTATTTAAAATACATATAGAATCATATCTCCACAAATAATAATTCAGATTTCTGAGAAGATAATTGCATATTTTCTTCTCTAGAAATATTTAAATTTAGTATTCAAAGTTGTGCTTTGTTATTGTGTTTCAAGAAATGTTACTTCCTTATATTTTTACTTATTTTTATACATATATACTGCTTTATTATTATGTTTCAAAAATATTACTCTTTTATATTTTTAGTTATTATTTTAAAATTTAAAAAAAATATGGGTCAATGTTATAATCTTGAGATTTGAGTATTTTTTTTTTAATTTGGGTTTAAAGTTTTATGAAACAAACAAAAAATGCTTTCCAATAAAAAGACTAAACAAAATGGGTGAATTTTAGAAAATTTAGGCGTGTTTTTTATTGTAAAGTATAAATATATTTTTTAAGAATGACATGTTTGCTTGTCAATAAATGTTCTTGTATCTGATAATTATAAACTAAACATTTAAAGCAAGTATATTAAATATTGTACATACATTTAAGTATTATGATCTGAAAATAATTATTTTGTTACTTTCTCTAATTTATCTGAGATATTTTAAATTTATTTTTATAAACAATTTTTATTTATATAAAATTTATCATTAAGAATGAAGAGCAATGTTAATTTTTGTTTCAGGTCGAAACTTTTTCTACTAAGTTAATTTTTTTACTGATATAGTTTTTTTATTTCATGCATTTGATAACTGACAATGACCTATGGTTATTTTATTTACATATAAGACACAATATATATGAGATTTAATTATATTTTTTATATATAACATTTAATAATTTTTTTATATATGTTACTTTTAGTGGTGATCACACATCATTAGATTTCTTCTTAACCGTGATTCCCCCAAAAACAGAATGTGTTGTCTTTAGTATTGATGGTTCTTTCACAGCTAGTGTATCTGTTACTGGAAAAGATCCTAAAGTTAGAGCTGGAGCTGTTGATGTTGTGAGGTAAAACTACTTTCACAAATTCAAACTTTTTACATATTCAAAATCATTCCAAAAACAGCTTTGAGAAAAATAATTTTTTTTTACTATTAAAATTTTTCATCAAATTAGATTGGATTTTTGTTATCTTGTTATTTTCTCAAATTCGATTGAATTTTTGTTATATTGTGATTTTCTATGCATAAATTTTCTGGTATAATTATCAACTTCAGTCTCTCAAAGTTTACATACAAAGTATCTTAATTATAAAAATGTGTTAATTGAAAAAAATACATTTCATGTGTTCATGAAGTAAAACTTAAATAGTTTTTATAAGAAATAGTTCAACATCCAATCCTTTTAAAGTTGCATTGACATTTCACCTGATTATATTTTAAATTTTAATATATTCTGTCAAAATATGTAAATAATTACTTTTTGTGATGAAATTTTTTCTCACTATTTACTATCATTGTTTTAATTAATAGTAAAAACAATTTACAGTTTAATTTAGAAATTAATGTGCCTTTATGTATAGTACTAACTTTTCCCAATTTTAACTATAATAATGTTGTGTAGAATTATTATTATAGAATTTTATTTTATTTGATAGAAATTCAAAATAGACATTCAAGAAATGATCTCTTGATATTTATTCCATTATAAAGAAAATTCTTTTTCATTTTCAAATTAGTTTAAAAATACATCTTTATAAAGATATACCACAAGAAAGATGATATTTACCTTCTTGTAAGGTAAAATTTAATTTTTTCACATAATTGAAATAAAGTTAATACAATTTATTAAAGGAAATCTGAAATGAATAACATAGGAAGTTAATTGAGTTAAAGAAAATGTACTACGTAATTAATCTTTCATTTTTGCTATTTTTCTTGTCTACATACAGTAAACATGTGTGAGATGAAAATAATTAAAGGAATAGTGCCAGCATAAGATGAAAATAAATTTTATACAAAAGAATATATATTTTTAAAAATTGTCAATAAAATTTTACATTATCAGTATAAATATAAATGATCTATTACAAAATTATTCTGAATTATTGCCAGTGATATCCAAGGCAATCACCTAATTTATATAGTGGAATCTATACCCTGAATTATAAGAACATGTTATTGATTAAATAGTTATATATATATTGTATAATCAATAATATGTGTTTTTTCTGATTATTTGCAAAATTAAAAATACAATATTTATTTATTTTTTTTTTTTTTTTAGCTACTTATAAATTTATATAAATAATTAAGTTCTATGTTTTGGAATATTAATTCAGAATGATCAATGCTAGAAAAGTTGGGACTAAAACAGAATTTATCATGCCTTTAAGAGGAACTAAACTTTCTGTGCCATATGTTGTATTTAAAAAAAAGAAAAAAAATCCATTAAGAAGTTTGTTTTACAGTCTGTTGGATATCATCTGAACGAAAAGTTTTACTTTCTCTTTGTCTAAACACATTTAATGTGTATCCCTGCACAAATGTTTTCTTACTGAATATCACCTTCTAATCCATGATCAGTATTTGTATCACTATGTAAAACGTTACCCCATCATTTTCTGAATTAGAAATAGTTTTCTCCTAAGTCTTGTTGCAATAGAATCAACTTTTTTAAGCCTTTTCCTGCTAATTGAGGTACTCACTTCAACACTATACTCCAATAAATGCCTTCGAAGATCTGTGTTTGCCTTTCTTGGATTTATTTTGCTATTTCTTATTAGAATATTTATCTGTTCTTGAAGTAGTTTTCTGTTTTCAGTCACATTTTCCTTTTCTTTTTACTATTGATGATCCAGAATCTTGAAATGTTCTTAAAATTCTTGCAACACTTGATTTGAATGGACCAACTACTGTAGATCAACATCTGTCACAGTCAAATAACTATCTTCATCAATAGCGATTATTTTAAAACTTCGCATGTGAAGGCAAAATTATAACCAGCAGTTTCCACATTGCTCACGAATTAACTATTGATACACTAAAACCACTTAATTGAGTAAACAATAGTCAAAGTCGATCCGTCGTACTAACCCTGGGTTGATATTACCGGTTTGAAATAATTCAAAATAACACCAATAATCCCATATCAACTCAGACAAGGAAAACATTTATACTTATTGATTCAAACCGTATTATATAAATTATTGATTTTGTAATTTAAAAGAAATCTATAAAAAAATATGAATGAGCTATAAAATTTAATTTTTGTATATCTGTTTAATTCAATATTTTAATATCACTTTTTATTGGCATTTAATAATTTTAAAATATATGTAGCATGAAATTGCAATAATCAGTTATTCCTTAAAAGTATTTAATATAGAAAATATTTTTCGTTACATTCTTAAAAGTAATCAACAAATTTTAATTTTATAAAATAAATTAGTTTGATTAGTCAGCCAACTACTATAGTTAATATTGTTTTCCTTTTGTGAAATTTTTGGTATCTACGCACTATGAAAACTACCTACAAATGTTGCCAAAACTAGCGAACGAAAAAATAATATGATGACTACATAAAAAAAAAAACTTAGGAGAGAACATTGGTTATATAGAGGGCACAAAAATAAAGAATATTATGTAAATATTATTTAAATCGAGATAATCCCACCAATGAAAATTGTTATCGCCAAGGTAGTCTTCATAATACTTAAGTACCTAATTTTTACTGTTAATATAGTCACACACACTAATGTGAAAGATAAAGTTTTCAACATGTAGGCTTTGGTTTATTGGCTTTTATATATAATTTTATCCTTCTTGCAAGTCTTATTCTGAATAAATAGTAGTTTATTTTGTCTTGTAGAAGAAATAAAAAAAATAATTAGAAGCCATGTGGAAATAATAAATTTAAGAACTATTGATACACAGTGTTTAATTCAAAAGTCAATTTTAAGGTTTTTTAAGAAAAATTTTTTTAATTCATTTTTATAGTTCTAACTAATTACTAAAAGCAACTGATTTTGATCTATAACTTATTTCATTATTATTTCACTGAAATGTTTAAAAAGGAACATTTTTAAATGTAATTATAATTCTTAAATGTATTGAAACATGTAAGAAATATTTTTACATACACATTTACAAAATTTTTATTGAAGTTAAATTTTATTTAGATTTGTTTAATGAATAAATATAAAATTATTATGACATTTTGTTTACAAAACTGATAATTTTTTACATCCAAAAAATAAGTGTGAATGAATTATTATTTTGATAATTTAATGATTAATTGGAAAAACTCATGTAGCATAACTAAATATATTTTGTATTTTTAGACACTGGCAAGATCTTGGATATCTTATCATTTATATTACTGGTAGACCTGATATGCAACAACGTCGTGTGATGTCTTGGCTTTCTCAACACAATTTTCCCTTGGGTTTGGTTTACTTCGCCGATGGTTTTTCAACAGATCCTTTAAGACATAAAGCAGAATATCTTCGTCGCTTACAAAGTGAAGTAAGTTTCTTTCCTGTTTGCAAAAAGTACAACTATTTTCTTTGAATTTGTGTGTCAATTTTTAAAATCTCATTTTATTAAATACTTTTATAGGCTGAAGTAATAATTCATTGTGGATATGGATCAAGTAAAGACATTTCTGTTTATTCTTCTCTTGGATTACGTCCAGATCAGATTTATGTTGTAGGAAAGGCCTCAAAAAAACAACATTTAGCAGCAAAAGTGAGAATATAAAGTTTTTGATACCTACATAAATATCACATTCTGTTTTTTGAATGAAGCAAGTTTCTAAACATTAATCTTATCATTATGCTAAATAATCTTCAATAAAATTATGTATATATTCAAGAATGTTTATACATTTATACAATGACATATTTATATTTTCTTCTATATCCAAATTATATCTTAATTGTTAAAATAAGCAAAAGTGACAAGATCATTATTTGCAATTTAATTCGATATAGTTATAATAAAGGGATATTAGGTTTTCTTATAATACTATTTATGAATATTTCAGAATATTGGCCCCAGTTACATTATTTATTTAATAAAAACTTTAAATTTTTTAAAAATTTGTTCAAGTAGAAGCAAAGAAATTAGTTATAAAACTTTGAATTAAAATTATTGGCGTGTTTATAGTTTTATTTTCTAATCAATTTTTATCTTTTTAATGCCAAATATATTACATGTGGTATTATTGTATTGCTGACTGGTCCAATTTAAAATTATAGATTCTAAGTGATGGATATGCTGCTCATCTTTCTGATTTAAAAGCTCCTGGAGCTTCAAGACCAGCACAAGGCAATGCAAGAATGATTTTGTTTCGTGGTTGTTTCGGATTACCTGGACAAACAGGTTCTACGTTACGTCAAAGAAGATCTGCAAAGAGAACAACATCTTTTCCTCTTTCAGGACAAAGTCAAGAATTAAGGGCAGCAATGGATAAAGCTAGTGGTGATTCTAACAGAGCATCTGAGGGCTTGAGGCAGTAACATCATTTATGAACTTTTAGAAAACACTCTTTAACTCATTTTTGCATACTGCCAAATCAACTTATTGGCATAAAAGTCGAAGCCTCTTCATTTGACATCACTGCACTGTTTTCATTGAAAAAATGCTAAGCTTTATGCTGCTATGAAGATCAATGTAGAATTTTATATTATAAACCAAAGAAAATTTATAAATGTAAGCACCAGTTGTAATTTCTCATAATTTAATTTTTATATATGCTCATTCCTTAACTATTGAGATTTTTTTAATATAAAACACCACTGTCATCTAGTCATATATGTATGTATTCCTGCAGTAGTTAAATGTCTTTCATGATGTGTAAATAATTATGTACAAAATTGTAAATAAATGCTTGTAATATAAATGTCAGCATGATACCATGTTTCCTTTAAAAAGATCAAATATTTATTTATTCTAAAATTTGTAGAATATTCACCCACAATCATTGTTTTATGTCACTTGCTACTTTTTATACAATAAATACTTTGTAGTCTATATTTTTATCTATGTGTAATATATGGAAAATATGATGTATAATTTACCAGCTTTGCAAAATATATGTATTAATACATTTTATATCTAAAGCGAAATAAAGAAGGGTTGTTGAAATTTTAATTTTCATTAAATATGTGTGAATTTTAGAATATTTTTAGTTATGTTCTTGTTAAATATATGAAAGTAAATTTCATTATTTGGCAGTTTTTCCCATATATATATGTGTATAAAACATTTAGGCAGGTCACTTTATTCCATTTTATAAGGAAAAACACTCAAATTTTAAGAATAAAAACATGCTTTAAATGCCTATATGTTAAGGGATGTTACCGTTGTAGATTAATATATGTATTCTGTTTTGTGTTTTAGCAACTTTAAATTGAATGCAAGTTTTATAAAACAGGACTGGAAAATTTTTACCTTTATATCCAAACAAGCATTTTTGGAAAAATCTATAAAATTATACATTAAAATCTTTTAGAAGTTTTCTTATTTGATACATTTAAAAATTTAAAGGTAATGTGCTAATAAGAAAACTAATTAAAATCAGTTTTCTGAAGATTTCTCATTACTCAATTCCATAATTAGATATAAAATTAACTCTATAAATCCATGAGTATAAATTTTTTAGTCCTGTTATAAATTGATATCACTGCTAGTATACAACTACCAATAATACTATGTAAAAATTGGTCACAATGTAAAAAGCAATATGAAAATGGCTAAAAAGTGCTAGCTATGTATAAATAAAAAGGTCAGTTACTAGCAATGCAAATTGTTTAAAAGTGATATTTTATTTTCATGTTTTAAAAATATAGTTTTTTAATGCTTAAAACGAACAAAACATGTTGTGCTGAGAAGCAATTATAAAATTTTATATTTCTTTCAAATAAATAATGTGCATTGTTCAATGTAATTCTTGTCTGATCTATGTTTTAAATATTTATCTTAACAATCTGCATCCTCTGTGTTCAAATTTATTGTAGACTGCAATAATTACATTTTGTATATATATATTATCAAATTGTAAATAAAACACATATTCTGCATTACATATATTTTTATATTTACATAAAACAAGTAAAAATATATTCCTGTACAAGAAATTTACATCAGCTTTGGCCTTTGAGAAATTTTTTTTCGTACTTTAGCTTTGAGAAAGATGATGAAATAAGATCAGATTTTTTTGAATTTGACTCATTTAAATCATCATAAACTGTAGAAATATGGAAATATTCTGAATCTTCTAATTCATCAGATCTTCGTTTTCTTCTTTCACGTTTAGGATATCGCTCCAATTTTTCACCACGATAGCTGAAAAATATTAAGACAGTTAAATTTAAAATAAATATCTTTTATTTTCATAATTTAAAATACAAGTTAAAATAGAACTATTTTATTATAAAATTATTTCAGTTTAAAGCACTATAGATAATGACCAATATAATTATTTACACTTCACAAGCCATTAGCTTCTGAAATTCTGCATAGACCACGATTTCATGATTTAATTTACTTTTTTTCAAATCAAAACTTATATACAATGTTAACCTAAGATAAAATACAATTAAGATTTAGTGCTTTTGAAACTAGAAGGTACAAACAAATAATCCAGTAGTAATTGCTAAATAATATTTTAATTTCAATAAATAAATGTAAAAATTGTTCTTAGTTTGTGTTTCTTATGTCTATTTTGTTTATCAACTAAAATGGCTGAGTCAATAAATGCAAATTAAAAAAAAAATAGATATTCATAGAATTTTGGTAATCTACTAAAAAGTTTAAAACTCTGGTATTAATTTGAAACCTCACTGTAAAATTAAGAATGTATTTAAAAAAATATGACAAACTGAACATAATTTTATTTAAAGTAAAAGTGGAAAGAATTTAATTATATGAGTAGTTTTTTATTTTTTTTTAAATATTGGAAAGAGTAATATAAAAAAAAATGATAAGATCGAGTGTTTTAAAAAAGATTCGACTAAATTTATGCTGGCACTTTTGAATATTCGACGTCTGTTGTAAATAGGAGACAAAAATCGATAGGGTATAGTTTGCTTCACATTTAAAGGTAATGCATAAATTATATTAGACTCAGATTCAAATCAATATATCTTTTGCATTTGCTGGGCATGAAAAACAATTATATAAAAACATTCTTATCACAACAATATTCTCTAAAAAACAATCATTCAGCAATGTATATTATAAAAATATTTAATATAAGTAAATGATAGTTTGAGTTTCAGCAATTTTTTATTCTTTCTCAAGAAAAATAAATAATTCTTAATGATAAACATTCAATTAATTTTTAAAAATTGAAATCAAAGTTTGAAGATTTAAAAAGTATAACTCAGCACATTCTTCCCAAAATGTCCTTTATTATTCTCTGTCCATTCCATAGCCACTTTACTTATAAATTTTTATTTAAAGAATGTATAAAAACTATGTTAAAAAAATTAATTGATAAAATATCTGTAATAATTAAAAGAAAAGATCTTAAAAAAATAATAGTATTTAAATATTACATATCAATCTAACTATGTTAATATTTAAAAAAAAATAAAATTATTGTTAAAATGGAAAATAATGCAATTTTTTTTCCAAATAAAATTTATAAACTCTATAAATATGTTTATTGTTAATTTCAAACATTTTATATTGCTAATAATAAGTATAAAACAATATTTACCCAAATCCCTTTTTATCAGCTGGAAGTTGTCCATCATTGGGTAAAGGTTCTGCTATACCTGCAGCATTTTTACCTACTCCTTGACCTTGCTTCCAACCTTGAGATTCTAGAAGTTTTCTACCAAAACCCTGAAATGAGACATTGAAATAAGTGAAGCAAGTAAAAAATTTTACATTTATAATTGATCTAAATCAAGCATTTCTATCACGAATATCATACCTTATTATATTTTTCAAAAGCTGCAAATTCATAACGCTTATCTGGCTCAGGTGGTCTTTCACCTCTTAGTTTTTTTTCCAGCCTCAATCTCACTAAATCCTGCATATCTTTATCTGCATCTGGACCTAGTTTAAAAATAATAAGCTTATATATATATATATATATATATATATATATATATATATATATATATAACTTGTGCACAATATAAGAGAATTGAACTTGTTCTCTGGCTAAAGTATTTTTAATGCTAATAATTTAATTGGTAATGGGAAATAAAAATATATATAGCCTTCAGATATCACTACAAATGAGCAATAATTTTCATATCAAGAAATTAATAAAGCTAGATTACCATATTATTGCATTATTATGCTCTTTAAATTATTCTAAACACATCTAGAACTAATGGGACTTGAAGAAATGTTGCTAAAGGGAAATTGCTGCCTTTTTTCTAGAGAATAAAGTTTGGACAAAAGGATGTAAACACTTCTTTGTCACCTTTCTGCAAGTGCAATTTATTTTGACAGATAAGGTGAATACCAATTCTTCAAAACAGCTTACTTAAATTTATTGTAAAACTAAATTTGAGAATCTTTAACAATGGAATTCTCAAGCTTATGCAATGCTCAAATGTTTCATAGTTTAGTAGCAAGTAGGAATGGAATCTCAATTCTGAAATATTTTAGATATTAATTTTGTCATAGTTAAGATAACAGATGTTCTTGAAAGTCTTTCAGAAGAGCAGTTCTACAGGGAAATGATATAAATATATTTTATAAGAATTCCAAACTGTTATAACACATATTTTTTAAATTTTTACCCTAATAAATTAAATAAAAATCATTTGACTTAAATTTACATTCAAAATTACATTTGGTAAACCCAAAATTGAATAGTTTTAGCAGTGAAAAATATAAAATACCACATGTAATTCATCAAGGATTTAAATTAATATATTTATGAAAAATAATTTGATATTTAATAAAATGATTTGAAAAAGGAAGGATTTTTTTTTTT
>JAPDSC010056948.1:445405-533135 GCA_026290005.1 Latrodectus geometricus | reverse complement strand
TAATGGGACTTGAAGAAATGTTGCTAAAGGGAAATTGCTGCCTTTTTTCTAGAGAATAAAGTTTGGACAAAAGGATGTAAACACTTCTTTGTCACCTTTCTGCAAGTGCAATTTATTTTGACAGATAAGGTGAATACCAATTCTTCAAAACAGCTTACTTAAATTTATTGTAAAACTAAATTTGAGAATCTTTAACAATGGAATTCTCAAGCTTATGCAATGCTCAAATGTTTCATAGTTTAGTAGCAAGTAGGAATGGAATCTCAATTCTGAAATATTTTAGATATTAATTTTGTCATAGTTAAGATAACAGATATTCTTGAAAGTCTTTCAGAAGAGCAGTTCTACAGGGAAATGATATAAATATATTTTATAAGAATTCCAAACTGTTATAACACATATTTTTTAAATTTTTACCCTAATAAATTAAATAAAAATCATTTGACTTAAATTTACATTCAAAATTACATTTGGTAAACCCAAAATTGAATAGTTTTAGCAGTGAAAAATATAAAATACCACATGTAATTCATCAAGGATTTAAATTAATATATTTATGAAAAATAATTTGATATTTAATAAAATGATTTGAAAAAGGAAGGATTTTTTTTTTTTAGAACAGAAAAAAATAAGAAACTTTCAAACACTCTTATTATTTTTCCAAATTATACAACATTTGGTTTAATTAGTAAAAGTAAAATATTTCCTTACACTGAACTTTGCATTCATATAATTTTTATATTTATTTGTGTGTGTGTGTGTGTGTGTGTGTGTGTGTGTGCTTGTGCGTGTGTGTTTGTTTTAATTTATGCAAAATAATGCATTTTCTCTGCCGCCCAACCTGTCTAGTGGTTAGTGTACCTGACTACAGATGGGTGGGACCTGGGTTCGAATCTTGGCTCGGGCATGGATGTACTTTCTTTCTCTTTCTTGTCTTTGTCCTTTCTTTGTGTGTGTGTGAATGGTTGCCTACCCTATAAACGGGTACCTATAGCATGTGTGTACTGAGGAAGTCGGACTCCACACCAAATATGGTTCAGTTGGAAAAGTGGAGCAGCGGACCCCATATTGCCAGCCTGGCTAGCACATGTCAACAACAATGCATTTTTTCTAGTTAAATAATTATATAAAAAATAAAATTTCTTTTTTTTCAGAAATATAGCTGTATAATTAAAAAAACATAATGATGAGATAAAGAATATAAAAGTAGAAAAACTTACCAGGCTGTTCATATATGCGAGTATCAATATCCCAATCATCAGATGTTTTTGCATCAAAATCTCCTTCTTTAGCATCCCAATATTGAGCATCTGTGTAAAAAACTAATCCAGAACCACCTTTTTCCCATTTCAATTCAATTTTTTCTTCAAATAAACGTTCTTTGTTTCTCTCTTGGCCAGAAACATCATCATGTAAAGCTTCATGACGATCCCATTCTTCTTCTTCAGATTCCTATAAGATAAAAAATAAAGAAAATAATAAATAACTCAGTCATAACTTAATTAAAAAGATTAAAGCACAAGAAATGTGATATAAAAGTTTTTCTCGAGCAATTGTTGGATGTATGAACTGAGTTTACAATCCATACCACCAATAAAATATTTTTCACAATATATTTAATCATAAAATGAATAGCATTAAATTCTTGCATTTCACTTCTATAAAATATGATACGGTGATTTAATGTTTCACATTTTTTTAATATAATTTGGGATTTTTTTACAACTAATTGGATTTATGGAAGTAATTTATATTATTTGTCTTCCTTTTCTTATTTAACCAAATTTATTTTCTTCTTTACCTCCATTTCATATTTTAATATTTATGCTACAATACTTTAAAATAAGTAATGGTAATTACATAATATAATAATTATTAAACATCTAAAACTATATCATTTAACCCCATTAATAAATAATATAAAATAAATAATTTTAAATAAGTACCTCTGTATCAGTATGACTTCTTTCTTGACATGTTTCTTCCACTGGTTTTCGAGACCAATATGTTTTCTGTCTCTTTTGATTTACTTCAGGTTTAGATAAAACTGGAACTGAATCACGGGGTTTAATTTTGTAATCAAAGGGAACATTACCATATATTCTTCTGGATCGGTTTCTAGGAAACTGCAAATCCAATTTTCCAATCAAGGAAGGTGGCAATCGACAAGAACGAATTTCATCAAGAAAATGGCTTGTTTTTGTTCCTACATTTCCATTAGGCATAAAACTAGGTGGGTGCATTTCAATGAGAGAATCTACGTCATTTTGAGAAATATTTTCCTTATCTAGAGGCAAGTTTGAATCAACTGTTCCTTGTTTATATGATGAGCATTCTAGATAAAAAGAAATGTCATAAATATTAATATTAAATTTTATTAATTTAAAATCTTTATTGCTTCACGAGATTACAATAAGCTTAAATTATAAATAACTATGATGATTTCTAAAAAATATACCACATTAAAATAATATGTTGCAAGAATAGCTTCAACAAAATATCTCAATAAGACAATTAAAAATGCAACCAAAATTAATTTATAAAAAATTTATATTAGGAGAGTATTTTTAATTTATGTGTTATTTGATTAAAATTGCTTAATGCAAGTAATAATTTATGTAATTTATTAAGTAATGTTTAGAAATATTTAAGATATATGTACTTAGATTTACTGTGAATTGTGGTGCTTGTTAATTAGTAATTCAATTTTTCATAAAAATATATACAGTTTACATTATTGATTTAGCTTTATTTACCGGTAATGGGTACCACTGTCATGCAATACTAATTAAAATTGTATGTTATTTATATTACTGATTTTAGATTTATAGAGCAGCTATTAATATCTGCTTGATACAGTATATTTGTGAAATGCTTGTATTCTTTTGATTAAGTGAAAGAAAATAATAATAAAAATATAAATATTTTATTGGACAAAATATAGGAATAGTAGTACTGATTATTATTATTTTATATTTGTTTCGTTATACATAATCTTTGTATGACTAATGAAGTTAGTTTCTAGTTATTAGTTTTGTAATGTTTCTATAGTAATTACAATTAAATATTCAAAATTTTTATATTTGAAATTGTAAATCATATGAGATAGCTAAATACAAAATTTGAGTTTCAGAGTGATTGGGATTTTGAAAACTGGATATTGTGTGAAGTGGTGTAACTTAGGTATATGATGTAATTTAAGTTGATGAAATGTGCAGCACTTGGTGTGAAAATAGGAAATCGTGCAAAATCAGGACGGTTTTAAAGATTTAACCAATTATTTTTTTACAAGAACTTTCTAAAATGTGCAGCAAAGGAAACAAATAAGAAGTTAATAGTTATTTATTATCTTCATTACTGTTATAATGATTAAATTAATTAATGAATTTTTGGATTTAAATTTATATGAATTTATTAAACATTTATAGTTATAGAATTAAATTACTACAATGCAGATCTTACATTTGTCAGACTACAGTTTTTAGTTTATCAAGAAAATCTTTCTGATAAACTTTAGAAGATAATTACATCTTTTTTCTTTTGTCTCCATATAATTTATAAGTCAATAATCTTTTGCTATTATTTTGAACATCAAAAAGAAGTGTTACATTTAATTGAATTTTAGACTATACATTTGTCAACTGAATTTATCAGTTACCATTTTACTAAACCACTTGACTTTTATTTTATGAAAAAGTTAGCTACCATGCTTCAATTGAAATAGTCTCATTTTATTGTTATGGAATTTTGACTTAGTTACTTATCCTATAATCATAATTTACATATTTGTTTTAATAGATTAAAATACAGATAATTACATAACATTAATTTATATATACATATTTACAGCTAATTTGAGCAAGAACAGAAGTTTAAATTTAAATCAACACCACAAAAATATTGCCTAAGGGATCAAACCAATAAACATAAGATCAGAAAACTGATACTTCACTTAAATGTTTACGTTACTTCTGCAAGATATATAATGAAAAATCACATGTATTTTATTTCATTTATGACTACTTACAAATAAATCTAACCAACAAACATAAGACAGATACTTCATATAAGAACTTGACTTAAATATAATGAAAATTTTTTAATATTTATTTATTTTACTCACAAATAATCTGCCTAATAATTTTAATTACTTTTTATAATTTCATAAAAAATTTTATGCTCATGACTAGGAATAGTTTGCTATCAACATCATTGAAATTTTATTCAATGACGTATACACTAACATAATATGTATGTAATAATATATTATAAACTAACATAACATAATATGTTATACACTAACATAATACAAATGTACTGAATTTCTATATTTTCTTATAGGCTTAACATTTATAGTTTTATATGAGAAAAATAGATTAATGAAGGGGGAAAATGCCATACGTTTGTGTAATATTTCCATTTAGACTAAATTTCATGGTGGAAATAACATATTTCAGTACCTATTAATTATTCTTCTAAAAGAATTTTTTTTTAATGTACGAAGTTTACCCTCCATAAATACAAATAATAGTACATTAATATATAAATTCAAAAAGCAAAGACAATAAAAATACTAAAATTTGATTATTAAATATAATTATTTTAACATATTTTGCCCAACAAAATAAAACATATGCATGATGTACAATAATTTCAATGTAATTAACTCATAAATAATGCTTACTTCATTTTTGAAAAATTTTAGATTCTTTGAAATTTAATTAAAGTTATCAAAATAACTATAAAAGAAAAATACAATAGATAAAATTTAGAATAGTAGATATTCAAAAATTTTAATGTATATATATTATATCATCAATATATTTCCATCATATAAAACATTATCACCAATCAGCCAGTAAATTATAAATAAACACTATGAAATATATCACTAATAAAATTTAAGCGAAATATGTTTGAGAACAATCATTAAAAATAAAGCTAAATAACAAATGAAGAAATCTAATATTATTTCAGTGTACCAAACAGTCTGTTGTTGAAAATTCGGAACAAATAAATCATTTGTATGAATACCAGGGCACATATATATGAATTAAGATGCTGGCACACCATTTCTATATCTTACAATTACCCTATTATTTCATAATTTAGTATACATGCATTTATATAAAGATCAATTGATTGAAGCCTGTAAAAATAATTCCTCTAAGTAATATAACCCATAATACTTTATTTTTTTAAAAATGTATGGGAATATGAAGTAAGGGTGTTTCAGCATTCACCGATCATTGGCTATTTATCATGCACTTGGCAAAAAGTTTTTTTATATTGCATAAAAAATCAGCAGACAAATAAGCAAGTAACAAAATTTTAAATTTCAATAATTACGAAAACATGTTTTTATTATAGTGCTAAATTTTACAAATAAATATCAATTATAATTAACATAAAAATATATTTTTATTATTGGTCAAATCTCAGGAGCTAGTCCAGCAATAAAATGCTAGATTTGAAAAAAACTAGATTGAAAAATTCAAGTTATAGTTTTAGTTTATCATAAATTGAAGTTGCTTGAGATAACTGACATTTTAAAGATACCTAAATCTGGTATATTATGATTTCACATGAATAATATTTGTTTATGATAAAATTCTGAAGTTGATACCACATTCGTTCACAACATGATTGGAAACATTATATTAATTCAGAGACGTATTAAGAATTATTTTCAGAACATAAAAGGATTGTATCATGTATATCATGGATGAGACATGGATCCATTACTTTAGTCTCCAGTCAAATCAGCAGTCAACTATATGGACAGCAACCTATAAAAGCAGCCCAAATTGACAAAAAATGAAATGGCAAATTTTTTAATATTATTTTAGAATTCATATAGAATTTTATTAATGAATTGCCTTGAGGGAAAAAAAATCAATAGTGAATCTATGTTTTTATTTGTACACTTGAAGGAAAAAATAGTGGCAAAACATTCCTGAATGAAAAAGAACAAAATAATCATACAAACAATACACTATTATAGAAATTGATTGGGCAATAAAGGTTAAACTGAACATTTTGTGCATAAGTTGAAATGCTACACCATTCCTCATCTTTCTTGGATAATAGAAGCCTATTTTGAGGCCAAAGATAAATTGGTTAACAAATAAAAAAGAAGAGAAATATTCATTTGAAGTAACTTCTGAAGGAGAACCATGTTGATGACTAAATTTTGAATTTTGCTGTACAAGCCATTACTTTATTAATCAACTTATAAAATTATTGAATGAAAGGATATGAACTTTATTAATTTTATATTCCTTTAATTTTGCACTAATAATAGAAACTTTTATAAGCATTTCCACTAAAGCAAAAAATAGAGTGTCAAATGTAAGAGAGTACATCTTTGATGTTACTTAATGAATCAAACTTTACATAAAAGCCCAATTCATCATGTTCCATGTGATGCAATTCATCAAAAATTTTTAACATTTACCATTGTTTTCTGTGTATTATAATGGTGGTATTTTGCAATTGGGTCAAAATATTTAATTTATTCTGCAATCATATAATGACCATGGAAAAAATGTTACAAAAAATATCATTTTCACCATTTTTACAAAATACATAGTTTTTTTTTTTTTTTTTTTTTTTTTTTTAATACTAGAGCTTAGTTTTAATATTTACCTGATTTAACAACACAACATGATAAACATGTAAGATCTACATACAACAGAAAAGGATGAAACTATTTTAATCTCATGAATATAATACTACCATTAAATAGTTTCTTTAAATTAAGTTTATTGAAAGAAAGAATTTAAAGTAATTTTATGTTACAATATGGCATTAATCTGCGCTTTAGGTCCCCTACTCTGCCAACTTGGCGATAAATGCACCAAGCATGGTAAACCGAACGTTTTTATAACTAATAAACTCTTTATAGCAACCTCCATAGGAAATAACTTGCGCTTTTTCGCGCATGCTCATTAATTGGTTTTTTTCTTTTAGCATTTTCATTGGTCGTTAATTAGCACCAAAAACACGTATGGGGTTGGTGAGAAAAAATGTCGCCAAATTTCCGATTTGGGGGGTATCAAAGTAGTTCCCACACTTTCACCAAGTTGGCAGAGTAGGGGACCTAAAGTGCATTTTCACCTTTTAATTATTTTAAATTATTTCATATAACATGATTCAAATTCATTTAAATACTATAAAAAAAATTTTATTAAATGTACACATAATTGAAGTATAACTAGCATGTTTTTTAGAATATATCAAAAATAGCAAAATAATCTTAGCATATAGTTAACTTTAATTACTTACTGAATGTTTTTATTCTCATTGAATTTTATCCTCTACATTACAAGAAATATCTAAAATTTTATTCAAGGTTATTGATATCATACATATAATACCTCTTACATGTATTAGAACCTTAGTCTTTATACATAAACATTAACTTTATAGCATATTATAAATTGCAGATTTTTAAAAAGTATTATATAATCAAAAATACCTTTCCAAAGTGATGAATCAGCTACATCAGAAAATGAAACTTTTTTGATAAAGCAACATGTGGATAAAGTTTCACCTTTCGAGTCTAACCAATGTTCGCCATTATATTGTTTAATAAATTCTTCAGCCCGTTCAGTCACAACTTTAACAACACAACAATTTGTCACACGTCTAGATTGATCTTGATCATCAGCATTTGTAGTATTTGAAGGCTTCTGTATTTCAGGTCTGTGACGATAATGAAAACAAACAAATCCTCCACTTTCTATAAAACTTGAAAAGAAGTTTCTTAAATTTGAAGAGTGGTAAGTCTTAGGTATATTATTTATTATTAAATACACTCCCTTTACGTCAGTAGGAGATGGCATATTCAGCTTTTTAATACAAATGGATACGATTCATATGATTTATGATGAAACAGACATCCAAGTTCAATAGAAGAAAATTATAAATAATTCTCTTTAGTCTTTATCATTAAGAATCACTTCAATAATATTGACGTAAAACAACTATATTCAGCAAAAAAATAATAATTTGAGAATAATATAATGCTCTGCAATTTAATTTTTACTTAAGATTCTTGTGAAATAGTAATTTTAAATTACAAAATATAAACACACGAGCAGGAAAACAAAACAAATATTATGTCATCAACGAATTGACTCATACTAGGGAATCGAAATGAAACTGGCTTTTACCTTTTATGATGTAGATTTTAAACTCATAAAAATTCTTTGACGTCATACCAACATACAATATAAATAGTTAAAGCAACTAATAGAACTGAAATGAATTCTAATGGTCAAGTGAATAAATAGATTCATCTGATATTGCTTGAATTCTTGATTCCGAGATAAATTCTAAATATATTATTTAAAATTTTGACGTAATAGGAATAAGTTCTCAGCGATCATTCCCTGATGACCAAATAACACTTTTGACGAGCATGGTAGGTAAAAAAGATGAAAACTTCGAAGTCAGTGAAGGAAAGATACATTATATGAAGTATTTATATTAAAATAATTTTAAATACAAGTGCAGCAAGCAGCTGAATTCTGTTTAGTAATAAGGTAGGGGAAATGCAAGCTACATTGCTAAAGAATAGGAAGCCAACATTTTGTTTCCGTACTGTTTAATGGTAAGTAAATAAAATTTTTGATTTTTAACTAAGAAAGGGAAATTTTTTTTATCTATTGGATTTAAAGTGAAATTTAGTAAGTTTACACTACCCTCCAAAAGTTAAGGAAAAAACCTATTTTTCGGTTAATTTGCAAATGAATGAATGTAGAAACACCAAATTTAGATGACAGGTATATATTGATTGCGACAAGTTTACATAAAATATCGCATAAATAATTTACAACTAAAGAGCAATAATACTGGAAAAGTTCATTCTTAGAAAAAAAGAATAATACAATTTTTATGTGAAAAAATGTAAGAAACATAGTGAAATGGTGTTTTAATTTGAGATTCGCCTATCACACACTATAAATATTTTGAATCCATGCATTAGCGTCATCGACTTTCTTTTGTTGTCAATTAAGTTGACAGTTACCGAAATGGGTAGCGAAGACTAGACATGAGGAAAGCTGTTTTCCAGCTCTTCTACAGACTTTGGAGGAAGATTTAAGTCAGTAGCCTGTACACCAAGACAGTCCTACAGAAGTTCTATGGGATTCCGGTCTGAAGATAGAGCTGGCCATTCCATTCACTCCAAACCAAGACTCTCAAGATATTCCTCAAAAACTATAGTTTGATGAGGTCGTGCGTTATTATCCATCACAATGAAATTACTGTTTGTTGGATCGGCATACGTGCGGCAATATGGATCAAGGATCTCATTCCTATATTTCAATCCAATCGCAGTTCCTCTCTTGAACAAATGCAGGTCAATGTCACCACCGGACGAGATTCCTGCTCAAACAATTATTCCCCCACCGTGATAGCTATGCCTTTCCACAGGGTTGGATTGATAGTATCTGATGCTTTGTTCCCTCCAAATTAGCATACTTCATGAATCACTCTCGTGTGTGAATTTGAATTCGTCTATAAAAAATACAGAAACTCATCGCTGTCTGGTTCAAGAGACGTGTCTCTTGTCGAAGATAGGCAGGACTTTTTCTGTCGCCCGGTGACGGGGGCACCAGAGGTAACTACCTCGCTGGAGTCTTCACTCCATGTCCATGCAAGAAAACCAATTATATGTGTCCTCCTCACCAGACGCAAGACATGCAAAGAAAAAGTGCTTTCACAGCGTTGTAGCGGATATTCTTCTCCGTGATATTATATAATGGAATGCAACAAGTTGCGGCACAAAAGCTTCTTCTCTTTTGGATCGAAATAGCTATAAAACTATTTTATGCAGGTATTCCAGTCTTCTAAGAAATACAGTTTGATATTGGGTCGGGTCCAGAGACTGCAAACTACACATCGAGATACATTAAGGTGCCTCGCAGTAATAGCCTGTGACATGCTCATTTCCATTTGTCCATCGCCTTTAAGAATCAGCAGAATTGCTTCGCTCAGCCATTGCAGGATTCCACTGGCTATTGTCTACGAAACTGCTATTTATGAAATTATTTTTCATAAATATTTGTATAAATTTTTTAACTGGAGCACCGAATGCAAAATATGTCTAATTTTATACCATATAAAATGGAACGCTACCTTAAGTCTACTTATGATAGTTTTTCATCCTTTATGCAATTTCTTTTGTAATCAATAAACTATGTTGTAATATTAATTATGAATGAATTATTTCTAAGATTGTAAGTTATAGCAAATTTTAAATAAAACTGAATATTATATATCCGAGGAAATTTCAGAACATTAATTCTTCATTTAAAAAATACAAGAGATAGTGATTAACTGATATTTTGCTTTTTAACTATCCGGGAATACAACTATCATGATGCGCTTCTAGTACTTAGAACGTAACTGTGTTAACTGCTTCTGAAATGTATATATGCCTTAAATATAAATCGTTCCATTAACTGCTGTTATTCTATAAATATGTCTTAAATTGTAAAAATGTTAATTGTTTTTTATGCTTATGAGACTTTCTTTTATATAAGTAATTATTAGGATGGTATGCTTTTTACATCAATAAACCACATCATTACTTGAGTCCATAGAAAAGAGTGGATTTAAAAAGCGTATCTCATAAGTTTCCATTAATAGATGATGGATTAAGTTACATAAGAGAGATAGTATTTTTCCTTTGATTTCTTAAAATTGTAATAAATAATTGGTAATTATAAGCTCCAGCAAAATATTTATCGTAAAATGTATTTTAAATACATGTATAAATCGAAGAAGTATCTATCTTTATTAAACGATTAAAATAATAGAATACTGAATTCTTATTTAATTATAAACTTTTCGTACATGTGTGCTAAATTGTAATTCATTAATTATATAAATAGCCTTCTACAATATGCAGTCCTTCTTAAATATAAAATTAAAAGTCGATAAATATTTAGTGAAGATGAAATTGATTGATTTTTGAATCCATTTCTTAATTTAAAAATTTCCCACCTTACAAAGTGAAAAGACAGATGTTTTTAATTTAATTTTGAATTTTAATCAGCAAAATATTTTCTTTTGAAATAATTAATAAAAGGGTAAATTAAAATCTAAATACATTCGATGAAAAAGTCAATTATATACTAATTTTATGCACTTGAACTGGAATGATAAATATGAGAGAGTCAATTATACCATCTGTTAATGTTGATGAAAATTCATCATTATAGTGGAATGTATATATTAAAGGTAATCCTAAAAATTAAAGGTATTGTTAGAAATGTAATTTCTAAGGTAAACATAACTGAATAAGCAAATTAAATCATTAATTGTATTTATTAAAAGTAAAGAAAAGGCCATTCATAAATTGTTTAGGTTATGTAATCTATTATTATTTATTAGACTCAATATTGAATTTCATAGATATATTAATATAAAATACATAGAAATTATTCATTTAAGCAGATTTTCATAAAAAAGAATGTTTTTTACACAAAAAACGAAACTAAAAAGCAATATTTAAAAATATAGATATTTAACGTATTATTTGTCCTTTTAAAGTGTTGAATGATAATTATAAAGGTAACTGTTAGCATGAAAAATTTGATGCAAAATTACCTTTTAATGATGTTATTATTGTCAAATTAATAATTACTTTTATTTTGTGAATGTAATGCATATTCGTATATGTTAAATGATAATTCTGCATTCAGCAGGGGTATTTATTAAACAATCTTAATATTCTTTTAAAAATAGCTTATTGAAATTATTTACTTAAAAGTCAAAGACCTCATGAAAATGATCTTTTTTACTCTTGAGTAAGTATGCGGTAAAATATATATGGACTTACACATGGTACATATTTTTAAAATACATTTTAAGCTTCAACGCTTAATTAAGTGCTAAAATATATTAAGTCATTTCTGATAATTTTAATTTTGCTGGGCACGTTTCCAAATGTATGTAAATAAATACAAAATACAAACTTCACAGTATTTAAATTTTGAGCTTGATGTCGAAGACGACGTATTAGTGGCAACGAATGACATTTAGCTTTCAACTTATTGCTAGACAAAACAGTAAAGAATAATCGATATTCAGGAAGTTCGTTTTTTGGATGAGTTCGATGTCTCAATGAAGTCTTTTAACTGAATCAGAAGCATAGAAGTGCAACAATGCCCAATTGAAGACAATTATTTAACGATAAAGACTCGGAAACACCGAAATATGAATACCACTCTTCTTCAGAAACACCTTCGCTTCGCTATTAGTATCACAGTTTCGACAAAATTCTCCGAAATCACCTTGACGCTTTAGGGCTGTATAATCGCCGACCAATGGTGTGTGTCACGTTAACAGCAAGGCACCATTATGCCAGCAGGGAGTGGGCAATAGAGATTGTGAACTGGAGGAAAAATGAATAGTATAGTATTCTTTTCTCTAACGAGTTCCGTTTTTCTCTTCATCTTGATAATAGACGTATATTTATCTGGAGATAAAGAGGCACTTAAAACAGTTCTGCGTTCGTGCATGAAAGAATCAGATTTGGTGGATTGGGAGTGAGGCTCTATGTTGACATCTCTATTGATAAACACATTGATTTAAATGTTGGAATGGAACTCTGATTGATCTCCGATGTAGGGATGAAATCCTTAGACCTGTTGTCGCATGTTACGCTGTAGCTGTTGCAGATAACTTCATGTTAACATACTGCAATTGTAGCCACACCGTACTAACTTGGTGAATTATTTCCTTTTGGAGGAAAGAATATTCCAAAAAAAATCACCAGTTTATTCTCTAGAAATGAACCAAATAGAGCATGTTTGGGACATTCTAGGCAGACGAGTTGCTGGATGCCTGCCACTCCACAAACTCTTCAAGAAATCTCTCTAGGTGAGTGGGACAGAATCAGAAGCTTGACCCTGATTAATAGCCTCATTGACTTGATATCTAAAAAGTATTCAACGTTGTTGATTGTGCGATGTACTAAAGATGATTTCCTTTTTAGGAAACACCTAATTTTATTTGTTTTTCTTATATGCAAAAATTGTGTTTTATTCCTTTTGTATCCAAATGTTCAATTAAACGCGTTTTTTTTTTTCTGTTAAACAAATGCCATATTTATCTCATATAGCCTCTTTCGTTTGTCAATAATGTTTCAATATATCAAAGAATTTTCTTTGATGCATGGTGCAAGAAGAATCCACAACCACAACATCCTTTAATTATTTTAAGCAGTTTAGATGTCGATCTATATTTTAAAAATATTTCTCGATATTCAATATCTGATATTAATATCGGGATAGCAAACCCAATATTAAAATCAGTCAAATATAATTAATATTAATATTTAATAAATAATTTAGGAATTTAATGAAGACTCGATTGATTTTTTAAATTAAAAAATCATCTAGAATTCAAAAGAAAATTGTCGAAAATCTGATTGAAATGCATGAATGCATAATAATGAAATAATTTACATGTTTTCCACAAATCGAAATGGAAAAAAGTTTATTCCGAAATGTGCATAATATTCAATTTATGTGCATATATAATATTCAATTTATGTGCATATATAATATTCAATTAATGTGCATAATATACAAATTGCTAGGTTTTAGATTTCATACAAAACGAGAGCAGTAAATATGAACTTAAGGAATATCAGTCCTTGGTAACAGCAGTCATTTTTCTCATTAATAATAAACTTAAAAAGTGAAAACGAGATCCCCTGTATATTTGATAGAAAGTAATTTTTAAAAAATCTACTTTTTTTAAAATTATAATTTATTTACCAAAGTGTCTGAAACTTTCTTTATCCTTAATCTATCGAGTTTGGAACCAGTGAATCTTACATTAAATAAAGGTAGCGTAAGATTATGCGTAATAAAGTATCTGTATGATAGTCACTGATTGATTCTACATCATGTACGCTGCAAATTTCATTCTGTGTGAATAGAAATTTTACAATGGAACGATAGGCAGAGTTGGCCTGGTTGGTTAGAGCATAGCTCTCACAATCGGAAAGTGAGTTCAAATTCTTACTTAAAGTTCATTAAAGGAGGCTGGGACACATTAAATTGGACGTGGACTCTATGTCTTACAAGTGCAATGACATCACTGATTTGGCAGGTCCAAATATTGGAGGTCATCTTCTTGGTCTTTTCCTCTAAATTACAAATACACCGAATCAGCTGCTTTCACCTAAGTGATAGAAACCGACACTGGCCTATAGGGAAGTATAGGGTACTGTATATATACCTGTACAATGGTATATACTGTATATATACTGATATAGGGAAGATTACTCAATAATGATGTAACTATATCGATTTTCAGCGGAATACGTTAGCTGAAATTTTGCGAAAGAACATACCACTTTATTGCAAAATTCCATGAAATTTTGATGAGATTCGACTTCATTGATGTTGGCTGATAACATTATGAGACTTCAGTAAGTAATGGACTCTAATTATCAGATAGACGATATGTTATGAATGGTATTATAAGGTACATCTGCATTATTTGTGAAAAATGACGGAGGTTAGAATTATTTGCAGACCACCTTTCATAAGTTTATTAATGAGAATACTATCTTAATATGCCGTGGCTCAAGAGATGAAAATTTAATGAGAAGAATAACATGTATTTAATAAAAAATATAGTAGAGGTTTTCTTCACATTCAGTAAGTTTCTAACTTTCAGGAAAGATATTTAATGTTTCTGGTTTTAAAATGTCTTCCGCATGGTCATTACTTAGTTATTGAGTTCATAATATTGTATTTTCACATACGGATGTATTGCTTCCTGCATTCTGAGAACTTGCATTACAACCTAAATGTAGTTGTACATACTTCATTTATACTAAACAGTATTATCTCTTTAATGATATGTCGTTCTAATGTGCGTATATCTCTTTAACAAACTCTTGATTTTCCTATAATGTTTTATTTAACACTGATATATTTAATTTAAATTTATAATAACACCCCATATTCTAATTATAATACTTGAGCTACATGAAGTTTGCATATTGTTTTAGGTTTATGATTTCATGGATTGAAATAAATTCTTGTACATAAACGAAAAAGGGTCCATTTGCTTAGTAGCTTCGCGTTAAGATCAACCAATTGAAGCAACATTTGCAGCGGGCAGTGACTGGGAGGAGGACCACATTATCTTTCACTGGGTTTTTCGGGAGCTCCGTGGGTTGAGGATGAGTCGATGTTAATCTATAATGTGAAGTTCTTTTGCTGGTGTGGCGTAGATGTTGAGAGGAAGGCTCCAGCTCAGATGTGACCTCGCTCGAAATGTCGAACAGTAACATTTTTTCTCTGCTCTAAATGCGTGAAATTTCAAATTAAATCATAAGCTATTTTGCATTTAAAGCCTATCTAAATTTTAACTCTATTTATAATAAAAAAAAAAAAAAACTAGATACAAAATATATTACAGATAACATTAAATATTTTTAGATAACGAATTTTTTATTTTCATCTCCAAGTCAAATTATGTGATATTGTTCGTTATGATACATTATATGCATGTATTAAAAATATTTCACACTACTGATTTTATTGGCTAAAACTACGATCTTAAACATTAAAAGAGCGAAGATTACTTGGTGGTTAAAGAATAGAATATAAACATCACATTTTTCATTAGTACATCTAAAATTTCGGTGTAATCCAAAATTTTTCTAATTTATTTAAATTTTCTTTTTGTAATATTACTATTCAACATTTTTTAAATCTCTTTTTTAGTCTTGAGAAAAGCAGATTTTAATAGTCTCCCTTTTTTTTACAAGGATCAAAATTTCTGAAGGAAAATTTTCAATGCTTCATTCTTTTTAATTAAAGCTTACTCATTGTAGAGTAAGATTTATTTCTCACGAGTATGAAGTTGAATGAAAAATAAGCTTTACTTAGAATTACAAATTTTCTACTCTTCAATTAATGCAGAAAAAATTTCTAATCTTTGGAATTACATACATTTGTCCTCGATAATAATTCATTATATTTGAACGCAACTTACTTAATTGTGAGCCTTCTCATTGCATTCAAGTTTTCAGTATATATTCTGAAAACTTGAATGTAATGAGAAGTAATAACAGTAATAAAAGCTGACTACGTTGTAATGACATGTACAGGATTCTAGATTGTTATTAAATGAGTAACTATTTATTTTATTAAAAACTATAGATATGAGAAAGAATTGTTCTTGTTTAAAGTAAAAACATTTTTAAAATATTTAAAGACATTATTATTCACTTTTAAAAGTTTATTCAATATTACGAACGAATTAGAAATGTTTGAATGTAAGCTTAAAATTGAATGCATTATTAATAAAAAACATAAATTTTGTGCAATTATTTAAAATATTCAGTTACTGTAATCCTTTATGTAAATTTATTGTTTTACTATATATATAATGTATTTGTACTTGAACAGCACTATTTTAATGTAAATGTCATGGAAAGAAACAAACACAACTTTTAAATTTGCCATAATGTTATATTCTAACAATAGCCTGTACAACAATGTACAAAACATTTATTTTTCAGCTGACATACAGGCAACAAATTAATTAATACACATACGAAATAAATTTTATTTAAATAGATTTTAAAAAAAAGAGTATTGATCCATTTCCTTTTGGCACAGTATTGAATAATTATGCCTAATCAAAAGTAATTAATAAATTACATTTTAATCCTTTAAATAAGTACACTACATGATTGATTAATTTTAAAGATATATGATTTATATAAAATTAATATATCGTATATCCTTAAAATTAATCAATCATGTTGTTTATTATAGTTTCATTAATATTTTATTAATTCATTGTATTAAATATTCAATTTAATGACAACAATTAAAAGCATAATAATAAATTTTTCAATGTAAAATTTAACAGATAAATAAAAAATTGAAAGAATTCTCTAAAACAAATTACATCTTTATAAATATTGCACAATATTAAGATTGGATTTATTTTTGTTTTGCAGCATTTAAACAGAAGAAAATACACTGCATTAGAGAAAGAAAATAATTAAAATTTATTTTACAGAATCATTTGTAATTTTTTACGTATTCTATTTTTCAAATCATGTATTTGTTACAATATAAAGTAATAAGTATTAAGATAAAAAGAAGATGACAAAGATAAAGTTTTGAGCAAAAGTTTGAGAGAAATACAAACGTCAATAATATATATATATATATGAGAAAATGTATTATATTTATATGAAATAACGAAGAATATTATGCGAGTAATAACACATGAGAAAAGAATTGACTAAGCTATGACATTTTAAAAATATAATAAAATAAATAAAGTAACCAATTCTTTTCAAATTATTTACTGAGAATGGTTAAGATACACATCTAGTAATCTATTAAAAGATGAAATTACCATCCGTTAATTTAAATGCTCTTGATATTGAATTATAAATTTAAAACTAGTCTTTAAGTTTGGAAAAATCATTTTTTTTTTCAGAGAAAAAAGTGCATTTTTCAACAGCACAAAAATATTGAGTGAAAATTTTCAGCCAGATTAAAAGATTATTTGATTCCGTCAAAATTATTTTATTTAAAAACAATATATATAGGCATTTAGAATTCATTTTTATAAATTATTTAACAAAAGAATTTTTCAAGAAGAAAAATTAATGAACACATTATAAAATTTGTTTACTAATAATTAAAGTTTGGGCGACTGTTTGTACTATGCAAATATATTAGGCACATAGAATACAAAATTCTCAAATATCTATTTTTCCTTTTAATTTTACAAACAAATCAATACTTTCTAAATTATGTAACAGTAGAATACTTCTACTGAAAAGACCTTCTAGAAACTTCCATTAGTTCTTTTCGATTCAATTGTATATACAAAATGCTTTGTTTCTCTTCCTCTAAAGAGATGAATATATATATAAGATAGCAGTTTCTATAGATAATATATGAAATATATATGACAACTCTAATAAATCTGCTGCGGTACGAAGCTTGTACTTTGAAATTCCCTCTAAGAACCTGTGTGGACAAGTTTTAAGTTTCAAATGGTTGAGTGGCAGCACACAGAGAATCAGCGCCATTTTGTTTTTTTAATTTCAGGATTAGAATTCTATTCTTACATAGCATCACATATTTGCTGTCGTGGTAACAAGTCTCAAAATTAATATAATATATAAAAGATATCTAATTTTGATTTAATTATTTTGAAAAAGAACAATTATTACAAATATTCTTATAAAAATTTTTTGTTAATCGAAGAATAACATAAAAATTAATGAGGCATAAAAAATGTACAGTTAAATAATGACTTAATGTGTTTACTTTTTTTTTATTAATTCCTTGTATTTTTGAAAGTAATATAATATGTATATTTAAGACTCCAATCTTCATATAAATTTTCTTTCTACCTTTCTACTTTTATCACACATGTGAAGAAAGAATTCTCATAAGCTTTCATATAGTTTATTACATATCACTTAAAAATCTTTAATTTTTGATTATGAAAAATATTAAATCTTTTATGAAGAATAGTTTCAACCAAGGGTTTTGCTTCAACCCTTGGTTGAAACTAATTTTTTCATATTATTATTTAGTTCCAAAACGGTTTTTATATTTGAAATATTGTATTATCATTAATGATTGTTTTTAAGTTTTCTATACGAATATCATGCGTTAATTTTTATCTTAAAAGAACAAAATTATGTATTTCGCATCTTTAAAATCCTTGCCATTTCTGCTATTCTGGCAAGTATTTTACAATGGCATATTTGTTTAAAGACAAACGCCGTAAGAACAAGATTGATTGTTTACTGAATTATAACTGATAGGTAAAATAATTGCTTGTCATAATTATTACAAAATTTAGGGAATATTTGATCTCAGACGGAAAATATTAAGCATCATTTTTTCATAAAACTCAGCTTTTGGCATTGAAATTCTTATGCGTTAAAATTTAAAGTATAGTAAAATTATCAAGCATTTTTTTTTTGCAACAAAAATTTATCACGCTGTTTTATGATTTAAAAAAAAAAAAGAAAAAAAAATTATTTTTTGTAATATTTCAATTTAAACTATTTTTGTGATACAGCAATTTATATTATTTTGCCTGTTAAGTTCTGATAATAATAAACCAATAATTTATTATTCTAAATTTAATTAATTAAGAAATTCGATGCTTTTTCAGAGGCAATATAAAAATTAATGGTTTTGTCCAACTACTAATAGAAACGTAAATTTAATTTCAACATTATAATAAAATGAATTTGCATTTTTTATTCAACTATATTGACAGAAACATAAATTCAATAATATTACCATTATACGAATTTAAGATTTTCTTCCACTATGCTGATAGAACCATTAATTCAATATTATAACAATAAGAATTTACTTTTTTATTCTAATATACTGATTGAAACATAAATAACATTATAAGTATACGATCTTCCATTTCCCTTCCACTATACTGACTGATAAGTAAATTCAAATATATTTTAAATTTACGTTTTTATTCGACTATATTGATAGCCAACGAGAATTCTTTGTTTTATTTTCTGAAAATACTGCTTCTATATAATATGATGTATATAAAACACCTCTCTAACATTATGGAGTAAAAAATCTCATCTCTAAAATTGCATATAGCTGGAAGTACAAGATTTCTCTAAGATAGACTTTATTCTGTTTTAAAAAAGATACGTTAAACTTATCAAATATTCTTGTATCAAAAAGACTACTATAAACGTTTGGATTGTTTCCAATGAGAGTATTCAATCGTAGAGATATTTTTTTTAATTCAAGAATAATGGAAAATATTTAAAATTGAGAATTATTTTTGTAAAACCTGATTGTCATATTTTTAAATCAGTTTTAGTTTTTAAATCATAAATTTTAATTAAAGATTATTTCGTCAAAGATATTTTTATTGGAAAGTGTATCTGCTTCGTAATTAAAGATTTATTAGATCGTAAATTTTGCATTTCCATAGCAAATTTAGAGATTTATTTCTTTAACATTTATTTAACAGTTTACTCTCTATACATTTTTCTTTATATTAATCAATTTTTAAACATATTTCCTTTACAGTGAATTATGTACCTAAACTGATTCAAATTTGTAATAATTTATTTTGAAATTAATCTCCTATTAAAACATGCAAGGGCACAGCAATGAAAATTTGCAAATTCATTCATGTTTTTAAATTTTTCTGAGATACTATTGGGCTTTCAAAATACTTTCGTAGAAAATATGTAATAATGAATTTTAAAACTAAATATTAAAAGCAAATATATAAATTTCACTATTCAGTATCTGTTCATTTCTTATATTTTTAAAAAAATTACCGAAATAAAAAAAAACTGCAAACAATTTTATACAGGCTATCTATGTAAAAAAATGTTTGTTTAGTGCTTATTTTTTTTACGTAGCATACGTGAATAATTTATAAATAATAAGTCAATGTATGAAAGAAGTTCTTTAAAAATAACGTTAGATATTAACGGGGTCTCTGGAATCGGAGCATCAGGATTGGACAAATTTGCCTATTCCTGGAAAGCATCATGTTCGAGATTCTGGTAGATTTACATTACGTAAATCTGCTAACTCTAATTGACTGAGTAAGAACTTATCAAATAAGCTGTACCTGATTTTTAACTTTAGATTTATACTGAAAGGCTTCTAAAACAATAGCAATAGTTATCTATAAAATATTATAGATTACTATTACGTAAATATGCTGGGATGAGGGAAATTTTAGTTTTCATTATGATTCTAAAAAAAAAAGTAACTCGATGACTGGAGTTAAAGAAATGAAAAACATTGTTTGGTTTTTAAATGGTATAAAACTTAACTATACATATAAAATAATAACTTTCGAGATACTATTTGGAGAAACTAATTACTAGATCTCTATGTTGAAATCTGTAAATTTTACCAAAAATTTAAGAAGTTTATAATAGTTTAATTTATTTTATTTTTATTTATCAGTAATTGCTCATTAATGAATTACTTAACAAATCTTTTGAAACTCAAAGATACTTTTTAAAGATACGATCTCAAGTAACAGTAAGTATTACGATAAATCCACTATGAAAGGCTAAAAATCGCCAAATAAGGAACAAATACGTAAATTCATAATAATTGTTCCGACAGAAAGTTTGTACGGCATTGTTGGAAAGACTACGTTTTCTTTACTTTAAGGTAAAAACATTGACAAAACTAATAAATGAAGATCGTAATTCTCACTTGTACAAAACCGTCACAATGAAATCTTATACCGAAGCAAACATTTAAAGCTATAATTTTGATACATTTATGGACATGCAATATTATTTTTATTTAATAAACTATTTCTTAACAGCAAAAATTGTAGGGGTGATGCACATCATTCTGTAAAAAAATGCATAATTCTTAAGTGCAATGCAATATTTAGAGTTTGGCACCAAAACTTTGACCAAAAATCTACCAGCTTTATTTACTACTTAAGGCATTCTTTGAGTGAATAAAATATCGAGTGAAAATAAAACAAATAGATTCTAAGTTCCCAGTTTGTAAATAATGTTTTACTTACATAACAGTAATGAAGAGAAGCAATTCAATCAAACCAAAAAACGAGTATAATATCATTGCACAACACAGAAACGAATATACAAAAGAATGTAAATCAATCATTATAAAATCGAAATATATCTATAAGAAGAGACAGAGCATTTGAGAAGTAAAGATATATTTAAGGAAACAAACTTCAATGAGTTCCATTGTTCATATATTAGAAGAAAATGTCAGTTCTGTACCATAAAATAACTTCTTGAGAGTATGAAGAAATGAATACAAAACAATTTAAAGTCACAAAATAAAACTGCTCACAAACAGTCAAAGTAAAAATTTTCACACTAAATTCTTCATAAATTGCCTCCAAATATCCAAAAAAGCAGTCCTTGTACTCTGCAAGCATTTGAACTCAGGCTCACTTTGCTGACGTGTTCAAGCGTATGTTCACGATATCACGGGAGAAATGGTAAGAAGTTGCTTTTTGTTTCCTGCCGGCCGAAGTCAGATTGTATTCTTTTGTGGGAGACACTCTTTAAAGTCATAACCAAGAGCCGGCTTCCTTCTCCAAAACAAGTGCCGCGTCTTCCCGGCCCATCATCCTCAGAATGTTGAGAAGATCAGTGAGTGCACTCGAATCCCTGTGCCTTGCTTCCCAGAGGTCTAAGATATGCTCTGTTGGGCTGGGTTTGGTTGCAAAGTAGTTTATGTACCTGGAATCAACAAAAGAACTACAGATTTGAATGGTACAGCAAATTTAACATTTCGGTACCGTAAATTCACCATAGTGCTTTTTGAATGTTACAATATTTATATTGAGCAACATTTAGTTTTGGCATTGAAATAGATTTTGAATGAAATCATTCCTCTCATAATTTCATTATGTTTTCACAATGCCTTTTCCCCATGATGTGGGTACAACATTCAGTAATTTTTTATAATAGTTAAAATACTTTTTTTGTATGAAAATAAATACATATTTAAATATCCAAATGGAATAAACAGCTATCGAAATGATAATTTCTTACACATTTAGACAGTTACAGAATTTTTTCATTTACATGCATCTCAGAAAACGTTTATGATACATTAACATTGCATTACATATTCGTTTAAAAGAGAGTCTTAAAGACAAATGAAATCATTTCATGAAGGTGGAAAGACAATGAAATGTAAAATTATCTCATATATTAGAAGATTTATACATGAATTAATTTTATAGTTGTTAAGCGTATTGTTTAAATTTTATAATAGAACCCATTTTCAAAGAAACTAAATAAAATATATTGTTATATGCAAATAAGAATCTAATATATTTTTATTTTATAATAACATAGGAGATATTACACACTCATTCGAAATTTTAAAATAAAAAATTGATTTAATTAAAATTTTAAATACAATACATTGATACCAAGTAAGGAATTTATTATTTTTTCAAAGCAAATAGTACCTGGTAATTTCACTGTAAAACGAGAGTTAAGGCTAAAAGATTAGCTTTTCCACTCATTTTCCAGTCCAATTACCATCAAGAATTAAAAAGGTTTAATATTTTTTTTACTTTTTTGTAACCATTGTAGCTTTTTAGATATATAACCAATAAGGTTATTGTATTTTTAATAACTCAATAGCCTATTTATTAACTCTGAAGTTGATTTTAGAAAGAAGAATGAGAAAACCTAGCTAATTACTGTAAGAGATAGTCTGATATCAATACCATGTCGATACTGACATACAGAAGAAGCATTGTTAGAATGAAGATTGTGAAAATGTGGACGCACGAATGCAAGCTAAACATAAACTTGACCTCATGCTTTATTATTATTGTCTCCCCAAAAATATACATCTTCTTTCTCGCTATTAACTGTACTGTATGAACTGTAAATGAATGAGGATTAATTCAGTGAACCTTACGAATTCCACTTTTAATTTCATTAGATACATACAACAGATCATCACGGAAACAGTACAATGACATTGCATGAAATTCAGCGATGTCTATTCTAGTTTTGAAGAAATTATCAAATAGAAATGTGGCAGCGGTAAACTTATGGCAGTAATCAGTTTTCATTATACGGCCTACATAGACTTATGGACACAATTTATGCTAATATAAGGAGCACAAAATGGGATACCAATATAAGATGCGAATATAAAAGACATTTGTTTGCGCAATGACAGTATTATATTATCTATGGTGGACTATTTCTAATGAGCATAGGCATTTTGTGTCATGATGTTTACTATTTCCACGAATATCTATGAGAAAGTTACTCACAGCATATCTCAATCACTATCCTGTTTTCAACTAGGGGAATGTACATTAAATAATTGTATTCTTGAAAAATGGCCTATATTGTAAAGTAACCTATTTGAAACAGAACAGTGTATATATTTCACAAATAAATTCTCAAAGTATAAAACGCCATTTTTGGTCATCTCTAAGTTTACCTGTCAACTTGAAGTTCTTGAGCCAGTCTCCTCCAGTCGTTTCCGTTCAAGTTTGGGGGGTCTAAGAAAGTCCTCAGCTGCTTTCTAGCCTGATTGGTCAACCTAAAAACAATTTTTAAACAAAAATTTAATCAAATGGAAATCTCATTTTAATCGCATATCCATTTTCCTTCACTTATACCCTTCAGTTAAAGGTCAATATGATGAGAAATAAGTATAAATACGCGATAAAATTGAATTAAACTACACGAAATCAGTGTTTTATATATTCTGTGGATTTTGCGATATTTATGTTTTAATGCAGCTCTAATCACAGGATCATCGAAACGTTTGTTTTACATTCGATCTTCTATTTGCAAGCAAGTATCACAGAAATAGGAAATCATTGTCTACTGAAGAAGATAATAGCTTAATCGGCATCACATCATTTTATATTACACATAATAGGATCAAATGAAAAGGAATAGCGCTGTCACGTTGAATAATTCATTGAAATGAATAAAGGTTTATGGAGCTCCCATTGTGTTTAAAGGATTTACTAAAGGAAATTATAGAAAACAAAACTATTTAAGAAATAAACGAGATTAGGTTACTTGAAAGAATATTAAAAAGAAAAGCAAACATTACGATGAAAAAAATAAACTGAAGCTATTCTTTCTAAAAATACTGAAAATGTTAAACCACAATGAAGTTGTATAAAATTTTAATTGTCCACAACAGTTAATTTCTAATATAAAATACGTTAACGCAAAGCAACTGGAAAAAAATTCCTCGTATACAAAAAGTTACAAAAATATACTTATATAAAATTAGATTACCATTACATTTTAAAAACTTTTGTCAAAAAGAAGTTCAATTCAATGACTGAAACTATTTTAGCCTGTCTTAATAAAAAAATGTCATTTAATGTTATCTATTACTATGTTTATGTACACAGTTCTCTAGTATAATGTAAATATTTAAGGAAAAAATCGAAAATTAAACGAGGTTTTATTCCAATGCACGGGAAAAATGTATTTTTAAACCTCATTTCAAGAAATATTGAATGACGATTCATCATGAAATATATAAAATATTTTAAAATAATCTTAATTCAATATTTAAAAAATATCATCCTAAGAAAAATTATATAATTTTTGTAAATTGATAAAAATTCGCCTCTCACTACACATAAAGCACTGTCACTGTGCAAAATAAAATAGTGCAAAATAAATGTGCTTGAAAAATATTTAAATAGAAAATGGTAACAAATGTGCATAAATGTCTGTCAATCAAAGATATTTTTTAAATGTTTGATACTGAAATGTATAAAAATAGACCGAGAAATGATAAACAATTTGAAAAAAACAATATATTTCAAATTTAACATTCAAGCTTGCTATAAGAGGGGAACGATCATTTCAATTGTCTCTAATATATATTGTTTTGGTATTTTTATGCATATTTAAAAAAAAATTCATTAATAAGCAATTTTGTGTCTTTCACTTATATATTTTACATACATGTTTGATTTCATGCATGTAATGACTAGTTCGATTGGGTCGTAATGTTAAAATTGGTTTGGAATAACTACAAACAACCCCGCTTGAGATGGGATAGAACCTACAAATTGTTGAATTGAAGGCCAGAGTAATAATTGCTTAACTATCAGCTCGTTGAGTTTTTAATCAAAATTTTCAAAGCAACAAATTTTGAATTGAATGCACCCTTGTGATTTAAGGACAAATGAAAAGCACATACATGCTTATACATTAGACTTACATGTAACTATCATCAGTTATGTGTAAGAATGTACTAAAATGTTTCATTTACCTGAATCCTGCGATTGGCTGGTCTAAGGCTACTAGAGGGCAGCCATTGTCATTGGCCGTCACCGTAGAACTCAGAGGTTGATTTGTCCAATTCAGCGTAGGACTGGGAACATTATTTTTCTAGGAAAACAATATTAAGATAAATAACTATCAAAATGATATACTAAGTTTTATATAATGATATTTCTTTTTAGAACCCAAGATGGTAGTAAGTGGACAAAATTCAACTTAAGCCATACCTCCCTGATGTCTTGAGGATTGACTTTAATCATTTGTCTGTGTGCCTGGATGCCTCTCTGATAAACAAGAATGTGGCAGCGCACTTTTTGAGACCTGTCAACATTTTCTAGCGTGAATGAGCAATGCAGGTTGTTCTGTCGGCCGTTCCACACGTGTTGGAAGGGAATTTCCTAAAAAAAAAACGTCAAATGTAAATGCGCATAGGATGTAACGTAAGGTATTACTTTACAACAGTGGATCACATTTATGTCAGCGTGAAATAAGAAAAAAATATTTAAATTTAATTCCGATAATATTATAGGATTTACTTAAACATATCTTTTTGTAAAGCATTTATAAAAAAATGGTTCATAGCTATTATCTGAATGCATGTTTTTACAAGATTATAATGGTTAAAACTGATTTTTGTTTTAAAATTGATTTTTAAGATTGATTTTTATAATAGATTAAGATCAATCATTAAAATGAAATAATTCAATAACTCATTAATAAGGAAGTAAAATAAGCGTTTTAATGAATATGCTATATGTATTACGCAATGTCATGACAGAATGCAGCATTATTTTTTTATTTGAAAATATCAGCTAATTCTAATAGCTAAAATCGCATATCAATTTTTCTTTTCAGGAACAACTTATTATATTAAATAGAAAGAGGATTTAATGTTAAAAAGTTTAACAGATAGCAAGCTATATTTTAAAATTAAAGTTAGATTTGGAATGTTCAAGCCAAGCCGTCTAATTTTCTGCCAGACTATACATTCCAGTGGAAAACGTGTACCTATATTTAGAGAAAAATTGTAATACGATATTTGAATAATGAATGATATTTGAATTTTTAACGATGCTTAATATTTAATTAGAGAATGTACAAAACATTCTTTTGTACCACAAAAAGGGTGATATACGAAAGAAATAGAATGAAGTGTGGTGAACTTGAAAAGTTTCTTCGCTTTATCCGCCTTCAAATGCATTCCACAGCGTATTATAAAAACCGAAAACACTTTTGCTACTGGGGGCAAAAACGCAAATTTTTTTCAAAAGTTGCAAAAAAAAAAAAAAAAAAAAAAAAAAAACCTAGAATATTAAGAAAGAAGGCGGACCCGAAACCATAACATATTTTGAAATATATGCTTTGCATCGTAGGTCCTTTTGTCAAGTAAACAAACATGACACTGTAAATCTTGATTCCAAGGGGAATGTAAAGCCCCTTAATTTAGTTTAATTTTCCAAAAACCAAGACATGTTATTTGGTCGAAAACGATGCCATAGAGATAAGATTAAAAAAATGAAGATTTCTACTGTAGAATGATAGAGAATGACGAGATGTTTGAAACAGTTACATTATTTCATCAGAAGTTAGTTACAAAAAGAAAACTAGAAATTTCTGGAAAGCGAATTTCAGCTTGTTTTCAAATGTGTTTTATAACAAGCATATCAAATTATCTTGTGTATGATCAATATGAAGGAGTTTTCAAATATTCAGCGTCCCGATATTCACATTTTTAATTAACTTTAGCAACGTTTTCCAAAAATAGGCAAAAATCGTGATTTATTTCTTTAATTATATTTTGAAATTTTTGGGCGAATTATTTATTACAGAAAAATAATTGTGTATGTGTGCTCTTAAAATATATTATGCAAGAAAAGTTATTTTCAAAAAACTACTTACTTGGTAATTCGCACCAGGTTTACACCGCCAACCTTGCGCAACATCTTCCAGGCAAAGGCAAAGATTTGCTCCTCCATCTTGGAAAGGCATAGATTTTGGACGGTCTAAAAGTTTGCCACCAAGTCTTTGTTCTACTTGCATTACACCCTTGTAAGAGAACATTTAAACATAAATAAATATCAATCAGTTTCTATGCAACTTAAGCCATAATTTATAGCAGATAACTAGAGATAGTTACTTGAAGAGCTGCTCTTGTGTCTTCTACACAGTATACGCGGATGTTGTAGTCCACGGCAGAGTACTGGGAAGGTGCGAAGGCAGCCAGTGCCAGGGATTTGAGAGCCTTCTTTTGCCACTCATTCCCATCTCCTTCAGCTGTTTCTCCCACAAGTGCGTAGCGACACAGGTGATCAGTCACGATGTGGCACTGACGACCGTCCAGTTGGCAATAGAGAGGCGTGTTGATTGTTTCATGGCCAAGAGTCACCACACTCTGAAGCAGCAGAAATATAAAGACCGTTAAGAAACTGAAGGAGATGATACAAGAAGTAAGTAGTTTCTGATTCATGGTAAGAATTAGGACTTGGTTTAAGTTAAAATAACAAAACGAGCATTAAAAAGCTTTCTAAAATTAAGAATTATTTAATGGTTTCATTGAGGCACCAATCAAAATGATAAGTTTTGTATTATTAAAAATGACGTGAAAAGAGCGAATGAAATAGCGAGTTGGTAAAGTTGGTGCATTTCTGATGATAAGCAAGTACGAATGAAATGGAAGAATGCTATCATGTTACCTAATAACTTTTCTCTTTTTCAGAATTTCATTAATATTCCCGCAAGTTTAATAACAATAAAGCAAAGCAACGTAGTTATTATTATTATTATGTCTCTGAAAAGATGTATATCACTTTATATAATCCTCATTATCTTTGTAGAGTCATCTGTAAACACTCTTTGCTACATCGAAATTGAATAGGAAATTATTAAAAAACATGAAAACAGACTATATAAAATAGAACAGCTCAAGTTGTTTTCCCGTTACCTATTAAATCTCTGTTGAACCATGTCCACATTTGTTTTTGAGATGTTCAAACTATTAATGTAGATATTAAAAATTCATAGACTTAAATAATAAAATTTAATAATTTTATCTTTTAAAATCATTATATAGAATACAAACTCTGTCCAACAGAAAAAAACTACAACTTTTACCTTCCATTCTGGATTTTCTTCCTCTGTGCCGCTTTCGCTGGCATGGACTGATATTCTCCAATTTTGTGCTGTCAAGAGTGCACAGTGCTGAAAGGTGATGATGGCTGATTTTTTGAGGAGTACACCATAGGGCCCACACAGCACAACAGGGCTTAAGATGGTTTCTTTATCTAAAAGAAGAATTTTATAATCCTCATATAAATCAGAGTATTTTTATCTCTGAAGCTTTGAAAAATATCAATGCTTTATGGAATGATGCATGTAAGTTAAGAAATTGCAAAAAAATAATTTAATTTAAAAATCCTTTTCAATTAAATTATTCAATAAAATCTGGAAATGCTTGTTAAGCATTTTAATTTGTGATTTTCCTAAACGACAAATTGAAAAAGTTTAGCTTCATTATTCAAGAAATTAAGTTCCTGCAATATTTTTTTTATGAAACCGGGATTGATTTAATTTTATGAAGAGAAATGTTTTTCGTGATTGAGTTTTCATTCGAATTTGGCTTCCAATATATAATAAAAATAAAAATGTGTTTATATTAAAAGCATCGTAATCGTATTTAATATAGTTACCCATTTAAATACTTTTTAAATATTTAGATTTTGAAAATAGTAAATCCCAACACACATCTTTTCATCTTCCATTCAACAATTGCTCAAGTGATCTCAATCCAAAGTATATTAATATTATACTTCATTATTATGTAATTACTGCTACTGTAGAAAAAAACAACTAATTTTACAATAATTAAAAAAAAATTTTCATTCATATCAAAGTACTTTCGTTTAAAACTAAACAAATATTAACTTTTTTATTCATTACGATTTAATACTAAATTATATTTTTATAGATGATTTATTTTTAATGAAAAAGGTAAAAGTCATAGAAATGCTTTTTCTTCTATATTCAAAATATATCTGTATATACTTTAACCCTTCTTTGCATAAGGGTGGAAATTTCCATCATAACCTATAATGCCCAAACATTATATAAAAGAACAAGTTCACTTTAAGTTGATCGTGTTTGGATACCTTTTTAATGTCCATTGCATAAAAAGAAACATAGCTGTCAAAAATAAACAAGTGTCATTATCAGTGAAACGAGCTTAAAGATGTCTCATTCCGCTGTTTGTTGTAGTTGCAATAAACGGATGATTTCGTTTATAATTTTGTTTTATTATATTAGAGTTTCTATTGCTAAAAAATTGAAAATGAGTGGAAGAAAGGTTTGTAACACGTGTTTCTGTTATTTTCCTCTTTTATTTCTATTTAGTACTAAGCTAATGATCTAACTTTGGATGATGATGGAAATTTTTAGCATATTGTTTTTTGCTAAATTTATACTATAAATATATACTAAGATGTTTTTAACCATTTTCCTTTAATTTTGAACATGAATTATATCAACTTGATTTATTTCACCAATAAAGAAAAAATCATGCAAAGAAGGGTTAATTCCAAAACTTAAACAACAAATGAAAAACATAATAAGTAAAAATGGATTTATATAAGCTGAATGATATTTGTTGATGGTTATAATTATCAATTTGAAATTTACAAACTTAAACCTCTTTATTAGTGATAATGTCCAAATAAAGAAAACCTCACAACAATGTCACTTGCTCCTTGTGATGTAGTCAGTTAATTATATGGTACACTGCACGTAAAAATACATAGTAACGCACATCATATAGCACGCTTAAGTTTTATGAGGTGGACTGAAGGTAAGAAAAATACCCACTTTGGCTAGATTTGTGATAAATAATTCAATTAATTTGTGATAAAATTAATTCAAAGAATAGAATGCATTATGTTTTCGTTAATTCTCATTTGTAACATGTAACAGATTTATTTCAGTAATGCTCTATACAGACCGGAAGGAGAAACGTGTCAATTTAAGGGAAAACAATCCTTGGCGAAATAGAATAAAAAATGTTTAAGCCCTCTTGCAACAATACCAGAAATCACCTTAATGAGATATGTTTATAGGATTACTTTAATGGAAGAACAGAGAATAGAAAAGTATGAAATTCATCGCGAGACAAAAAGGAAAAGACTTGAGAAACTTCGTAATGAGGTAGTTTCATGTGGAGAGAGTAAATTAGAGACTGCTAAAGAACATTAAAACAAAGGTTAATGAGCAAAATAATGACCAAAAATGGACGAAAAGAAAAGTTAATTAGCAAATAAAAGAGAGAATGAAGTTAATATAATATCAATTTAAATTAGACAGCCTGAATAAATTGAAACAAGCTATAACTATTTTAAAACTAAATATTAGCAATTTCAAAATATGTGTTGTAACTATTATGAAACTAAGTTTTTATGAATAATTTATGTTCTAGAATAAATTATAATTCGTAAATATTTTTGATTTTTTAAAACAATAAAAAATTGTTAGCTACAATAAACTTTAAAAAAATATTTCTTTTTTGTTTTCCAAGGATATGTAAGAAAATTATTGTCATTCCTATTTATAAATAAAAGTATAGCGTCATGTTAAATAAGCGGTAATTTATCTAATTTTGTGTTTATAACTTATTTTAATGTTTTAAATTGTGGTATAAAAATAAATTTTCATTTTAAAATTTTAAAACACCTCCATGATAAAATTCTAATTTAGTTATATTTTCTTCTCAATTAATTTTTTAATGGCATTCGCGTTATCTTATTTTCAAGTACCTGTCATAGTAAACATAATCTGTATGTACAAATGCATAATTGTAAAGAAAAACAGTTATTAATTCTAATATTGTAATCAGAATATTTTTACAAATATTAAATATTTGAATTAGATGAATAAGAGATAAATGAAGTTTTCTGCTCTATCGTGATATTTTTCAAGATAGTACACATTTAACAGTAGTTGTTAAGACATAGACACCATGAAAACTAAATCGCTCTCCAGCAGCCAATAAAGTGTAGAAAAAATATGAAGAAAAAGTTACAGGAACTTTTTTTGCCGAAATGTAATAATTGTGCTCTACTTTGATATTCAAGATAAGAGAGAGATTTTAAATAGACTGAAATAACGACAAAATATTACGAAAGAAAAAAGAAAATCAGCATTAAGCTACATATTTTCCATCACACAAAAATTTTTATTAAGTTTTCCTCATTTATCACATAAGTGTAATCACCGATCTAATATATGGTGAAAGTTGATTCATCAGAGCAAATCACTTGTTGATACTGCTCAAGAATTTATTCTCGGTGATCTTTGTATCATTGGAATTACTTCTTTGATTTATTTAGTGATTATGCAGCACAATAAGTTTTCTAATTGTCATTCCTCTGTAAATATCCAAGCTTTTATAACTTTCATAATAATTGGTGTCTGGAGATTATTATTTATTTAGAAAGCCATTTTGGCTACTAAATTTATTTATTTCAGCTAATATATCTTATGTTTTTGTCCATAGGGCATTTATCCTTATCTATCAGGTTGGTAGACAGCATGTTTCTTGAACAGTATACAATGACTACTGCTTCAGTAAATGAATATAATCCTATAATCTTTTAAATTCCGTCACGCCTGACATTTCAAAATGTTTTTCTGAGAGAATGATATGCATTTGCAATCAGTGCTATAGCTTTCTACAATCCTTGAAGGTTTCAAACATATAAGCCAATTAATATGATTATTCTTCAGGTTATATTCAAAATATATTCAAAGGTTTTATGAGAGAATATTCGTATCATTTTATTTAAATATATATTGATGAAACTGTAAACATAAAATATTAAATGATAAAACTCTGCTGTAATTGTTATCTTAAAAGTTAATTTTAGGCCTAAAACTTACCAAGAAGTCTTGGTCTATCTTTGTCTTCCCTGAGCACAGCGACATAAACTTCCATGTTGGCTCCTTTCTTGATTGCCCCAGGAGGAATGGTGAGTGTGATTCCTAAAATTTATTATTCAATTTTTAAGTTAACTACTTAAGTAAGTGATAATTTAGTAATTAAAGTAAAGTAAAATGAACACAAACGATATCTAGAATAATTTGCAATTGAAAATTTCTCACCAGAACCTGGTATGCTGATACGACCTCCACTTTTGGTGACAGTTCCCCAAGCAATGCATTCAATGTCAAGATTCGGTGGAAGTGCAGCAGAGGTCACAGAGTGTCTGCCAGAGGGAGTTTCAGTGTCGGAGAGAGTGGAAGGTTGGGAAGCTGTGGAAAAGAATGTTTCAATACATATTCATAAGGTTTGCAACATGGAAATGAATTTGCAAGAATGCTTCAATATAACACATAAAAGTGTTTTCATTCACCTGTTGAAGCAGAAGAGGATACAACAGAGGGGCATGATCCCGAATGGGGTGGTTTGCCAGTGGAGCTTGGCGTCAAAGACCTTTGTTGTTGTTGTCCATCCAGTAGAGGAGCTCTGCTCTGTGCTGGACTCGGAGGTACTGGGAAATGATGGGACAGCAATGGAGTCACGAGTTTTTCCCCGAAACCACCATTGATTTGGATACCATTGCCAAGGGTAGTTTGGGTCAGATCAGGCTGAACAGGAATGACATCTGGAAAAACAATGAATATCTTATTATAATTATTATTTCCTTTAGAATACGCAAATACAGAATTGACTCATTAACTTTTTTATCATGCAAATTTATGCTTTCCCCCCAAAAATATTCCAATTCGATAATAGATGTGTAAATTCATAAAATGCTAAAGCATATAAAAGCATGGATCACTAAAATTTAGAAGATTTTCTTATTTGAAGTAAGTATTGTGCTGATGATAGAAAAATATCTATAATAAAAAATGAACAATAGAATACTCCTTACATTTGATAAAATAAATATAGATACATTTATATTAAAACAGTTTACCAAATCTTCGTGTGAAGCTTTAGGTTTAATAAAACAAATTTTATCAATTATTTTCTTTTAACTCTGAATAAAGTACGAGACAAAAATATTATCATTATAAATTTTACTCATTATTAATCTGGTAGGAATCTATACAATCATTCCTACTGTCACTAATATGAATAATAAATCATTTTATATTTAATTATGCTATAAATTAATTTATTGTAAACAACGATGTTATTTGGGCAAATTCTCTTAATTAAAAAATCTTGTAATTAAAAAGATTTGGATTGTATTAATATTTACCACCAATATCACTCATGAAAATAACAAATCCTTTCTTATTTGATCTAGTTATAAATTAATTTATTACAAACAACAATCTTATTTAGGTTCAAAGTTATCAATGATTGGGTATTTAATTCAAAACTTCTGTACTTAGAAATATTTGGATAATATGAGTGTTTATCGCCACCATAATTGATGCGAACAACCATTCTCATTTGGGCTAGGGATAAATTAATTTATTCGATGTTCTTTAGGCAAATTACCAAGAAAATTCTTAATATTAAAAATACGAATATTTGAGCATACTTGTGCACTGATTCGAAGATGATACTGAACAATAAACAATAGAGGCAAGTAGAGTTTTGAAATAACAAAACTGTCACCAATTTCTCAAATAAAATGTTTTCTCGTTTAACAGCATTAATACTTTGTTAAACTCTCCATCATTTTATTCATGATTTTTATTTAAACACATCACGATTCATTGCTCTTTCCCCTAGAGTCAAGTTTAACACCCGTCTTGAAGGACAAAGCTTAGGGGAGGGTAAACAACGATGTCATCGAGTTTTGGGTTTTCATTTTCTTCCACTAACTGATCCGATTACTCCAGCATGCCCGGGTAACTCGATTGTGAACGAGAAATAGGCTTTGATTTCACCTTTCATTGTTTAACCGACGGGAAAGAGCCGTTTTCTGTTACTTTTTGGAGCGTCACATTTTCCAGTGTAACTCGGACAGAAAAAAAAGGGAAATCGAACTCATTAAACGAATTGCACCACTGGGATTCGATTCCATGATAGCGCGTTTTTCGATTTCTGAACGCAACATTTTGGGTGCTATAAATAACATCGCTGTCTTCGAAACGGTGCAAGTTTCTCGTTTTTGTTATTTTTGGTCCTCCAATGAATCGCAATGCAGACGTTTCCTGATACCTTAATTCTATTCAAATACTGTTTTTCAGGCACAAAGGACAAGTGTTTAAACTTTGTTAAGCGACATTTAAGAGAAATATATCAGGCTTTCTTTTTTAGTTTTTATTTTGATTGAATCTATACATACATATATATATTCAAATAAGATGTAAAAATATATTGAATTTAAAAAAAAATTATACTTTCCAAATTCAAAAATATTGAGAATCAGATTTTTAAGAAATACTTTTGAAGAAGTACTGAAAAAATTGTGTAGGAATTAGAACTAAAGGAAATAATCGTAATGAGAAATTATTTAATTTTACGCAAAGTTTAAGAAGTCTTAGCAAAATATAAAAATTTACATTTTGATTAGTTCTTCAAAATACTTTAAAGCATCATAATAGCGGAAAAAATGCATTTTAAAACTGTTTATTTTTTTCGAGTTCAGTAACATTTTTGCATAAAATTATTAGTAAAAAGTTAAAAGAAATAATTTTTAGTTTTGTCATAGAAGTCAACATATATTAATAACGGTTTGATAAAAAAGATACATCGATAAACTTTCGATTTTGTAAAGAAAATTAAAAAAAATACACAATGTATATAAAAATATACATTTCGCTTACAGTTTAAATGTTACATAACACACGGATTATCATTTTGAAAAACTAAAATTTATGTATATGTCTACGAAATATTTCACTTTAACACAAAAAGAATGATATATGTGAATTTGATTTAAAGTTAACTTAGTCATTTTTTCTTTTATTAATAGAGATTCTTAGACTTAGTGATGATAATTCAGATACAAAAGTATAGGAGTTATATCATTTTAAGAGCATTTAAGGTTGCATTTTGTCAAAAACTATTCATGAAATATATCTGTGATAACCTATATCTGATTATTTTACCAGATTATAAATGTTAAGCTAATTTATCAGAAGGAAACTCCATTTAATTAATATTGTAAGAAAAGAATTTCAGAACCATTAATTTCGCCAAGCAACAAAATGTAAATAGCTCTGTACAACTTCCATTTAGTGGCAACAAAGAAGACTTCCTCATTCCGGATTTCTTTTTCTTTCAGAGTAAAAATCAATTACAGTCACCCTGTGGAGGCTCTGAATCCCGGTATTTAGCAGAACATCATTCGAAGAGGTTTGTTTCCAGGAGGGTCGAAGGGGAAGTTAGGGAAAATGGAATGCATTTGTCTTGTTCCTTCAAATGAACAAGTTTCCTGCATTTCTTGAACTCTGTCAGGTGACCCATGCCCTTCATATATAGAAAGAAATCCTTCTGTTCCTTATAGAACAGTTTCAGGTTAAGATGAACAAATGTAAAAATTATGATGAACATGTTTCTACATTTGTAAATCTTGGTTGGATTAATTTTTATGTAAATGAAGTTACGTCACTGGTGAACTTGTACAAATATTCTAAAAAAACGTTCGGTTGTATTAAATTACATTTTGCTTAATAGGTACCTAAATAGAAGCAAAGATTCATTTCTAAAAATATTTCAAGTGACAAATTAGTTTTTCAACAAGTTCATTGAATCATTTTGGTGATACAAAACAAATATTAGAAAAATAATAGGAAAATGAATTCAGTTTAGCTTAAGAGAACAATATTTCGTTAAATACGTTAAAATTGAAGAATTTATTATGTTCTTCATATATGGTCACACAAAGTTTATTTCAGGTTAAAATTAAAAAGTGTGAAAATTGTTATTAGTGAACTGGATTAATACTTTTTCTTTCTTTTTTTTGTAATTGAAAATATGAGAACGTTAAGCTCGCAAAAGATATGTAATAAAATGTGATTATTTTAATAACATTATTCAAGCCAAATATCTAATACTATCTCAGATTTATATTTCAAAAATAATTTAAATGCCAAATTATTTATTAACAAATTTATTGAATTATTAGCTACACAAATGTTATGCAAGCTTTGCAAGGATTATATACATATAGTACTAAAGTATTAATTCAATTCTTTTTCAATACACTTTTGTAAATATTTGAGAAAATATTTTTTTGTTAGATATAAAATTATAGAGCTTATTCTGTTAATTGAAAAAAAAATTATTAGCTGGAAATGAGACAGTGCTTAAAGTTTGTTGTGCGATTAAAAATCGTTTAAATGTCAAAGTCCATGCTTGAATTAAAAGTGCTTTAATTTTACATTTCTAAAACAAACTGACAGTTAAACAAAGAAATTTGAATATCAAAGCCTTCGGTTGGTAACATAGTAAAGATACTATGATTATCAACTATACATGTATGACAAGAAAAATTTTCATCACATTTAAACTGGTAATGAGAATTAAAAAAATATATTTTCATTAATGTAAACGGCAACTTTTCTTAAGGAGACGTATGAATTTAAGACTCTTTTAGTTCCTTATGGTCAATGCATGATACGACAATGGCCTTACGAAGACTCACAATGATTCCACATGAAAGGAATATTCTTTTGTTCTAGGTACACGATGCCTCATTAACGTCCGAAAGAGAAAATACGACCAGTCAAAGAGTAAGACCAGTATTTTTAACGAATACAAAGTGATGCTATTGATTAAGAAGGCTCTTTTGTTGGACCTACAAAAGCTGCTAAGAAACGACCGGATCCGCCTTTCCGGTCATACTCAGAAAAATGGCTGCTAGGGATTCTTCAAAGAGGAGGCTTATGAGAAGCTGATTAACTGAACATAACGAGGCCAAATCTCGAACTAAGATCTTTGTTGAGATTCTGAATTTTCAAAGGATTGAACTTTCTTTATATTCGCTTGCTCGAGTAAAATAATTAATCTCTGTAGATACAATAACGTTAAAAGAAAAAATATTTTATAATAATGGATTCAAACTTTTTGTTTCAAGTCAGTTGGATTAGAATAATGTCAAGAGATGAAAGTACTATAAGTATATTTCAGTAATTAATTTCATTTAGTTAAAAGTAAATACTTTAAATTAACACGATTCTTCATATTTTTGCTTTAGTATTAATTTAAAAATAGAAATAAAATGTGTAGTTTTTATACAGAATTCTAAAAACTATAAATATAATAAATATTTACAAACTTTTAGATTTAAGAATACACTGTATGAATAATTTTCTGATGAGGCAGCTAAATTATAGATAAAAGTATTTCATATTTAAAATGTATATAGTAGTGCTATTGAAAGTGCTAGTGTATATAGTAGTAATATTGAATGACTACCTTTTCTCACACACATATGAGAATTTCTTAATAGATTTGCTTGAGAACTAAGTAAAAGTTCTCACTAGAAAAAATTTTCTTATGACATATTTAAATTATATCCGAAAGCAATAAGAAAGGAAATAAAATGCTTTTCTCGTAATTTTCATCTTAGCATATTGATTTATTATTTACATATTTCAGACTTTCAATCAATTATGGAGAAAATTTCTCTCACATCTATGGACACGTATGAAATTTTTTTTAACATACATGCTTGAGCATTCAGAAAAAGAATTCTCTAGGAAAACTTTTAATGATATCTATGAATAAAATGTAAGCAGAAAAAAAGAGAAAATATACGTTTCCCTTCTTAATTTTCTTCTCAGTATACCGATTGGCTATTTATATACTTCAAATTTCCAATTAACTATTGAGTTAGTATATTTTGATCAGATCCATGGAGGCATGTTAGAGAATTTTTTAATAGCCATGATTAAGATTTCAGGAAAAAATCCTCTCTATTAAAAAAATCTTCTGATGTGAGTTACTTATATATAAGATGTTAGTGAAAAACAACGAAATGTGACGCTTTCTCTCTTTAGTTTCGTTACCGACTAATTATTTACGTATTTAAAATTTCCAGTTAAAAATTGTGAGACTAATTTTTCTCGGATCGATAGATACTTACAGGAACTTCTTCACAGAGTATGTTTAAGATTTTAGAAAGTTACACTTTCACGGATAAAATCTTCTAATATGACATGTGTTTATGTATAATATGTAAGCGAAAAAGAAAGGAAATGAGTTTTCCTTCTTAAGCATCGTTTCAGTACACCGGCTAATGTTAGTAAAGAGAACTTTACACCCTGGGGAGTAAGGTAGAAGTGTCGAGAAAACAACTCGTCATCAAGTTTTCGGCAGACAAATAGAAGAAAAGCCAATTACCCATCCTGCCGACTTTCATCTAGCAAGGACTTGGCCACGCGCAAGCTTAATAGCGCATCTAAAGCATTTATGGTCACGACCAAAGAAAATGACCAGTGGACGATACGACAAGGAACCCAAACGGAAGAGGAGGAGTAAACAAAAAAAGCAAAACTTTGATCTCTATAAAATTGTTGCTGGGGCTACAGGATTCGACGAACTACACCCATAACAGTTACCGCAAAGCCCCGATAACGCTGGAGATAACGATAATTTAGAGCTCCGTTGTAATGGTCGCCGGCTTGTTTTCGGTTTTTCATGGCTGTATTTCACCAACAATCTTTAAGTGAGGCTGTGAGATTAGCTGAGACATTTTTCGTACGTTTTCTTGTTTTCCCTCTTTCTTTATGAGGTTTTTCGGTACTCTTGCTCCACCACTGGAAGAGCTAAATAACGATATGGAACATTATGTTCGGTATCTGCTACAGGTACCAATCGATTCATTAGAGGTAAGTGTAATGAAATACACAAATAAAGGGACAAGGAAAAAAATGAAGTAAATAAAAAAGGGCACTGATAGTTACTGAAGAGAGGCGTGAAATGAGTATAATATATGAGTTAGTGTTATACATTATTTATTCAAAAATAAAAAAAAGCTTTCCAAAAGTTATTTTCATTAAATGATGCATAAAAATAATGTGCTATGAAACCATAAAACAATAAACTATTATTTTAAATCACTACTTAAGTAACAATATCAAAGAAGTGCAATTTAATTAGAGAATTTTCAATGAATATAAGAGAAAATATTTTTTACTGTAGACTGCCAATTAATTATTTAAAACTTAGGAGTTATACTCTATTTTTTGCTGTCAACTATTAGATTACAATTATACAAAGCATTAGAACAGAATTTTAACTAATACATTTTAATTTATTTTTCCATTCATTTTTCTGAGATTAAAAAATATTGTTGATGTTTTTAATCACATGAAAATAACATTTCAGCAGTATTTTTTTTTAAATTTATGTGTTTAAGTCTTCTTTGGAATTGAAATTCTAATCTTGAAATGTTATATGAAGTATCAAAATTGACAGATATAGTCATCTTCATTGAAGTCTTTGTAAAAAATATACTGCACATGATAATCTAAATAGTGGAATGGATTATTAAAGATTTATTGTTTCTTTTATAATATAAAAATTATATTATTAAAAAGAAATTAAATTTCATAAAATAGTTACTTTTTGATGAATCTTTTAATGAAAATTTTTGATTTTTTAATGAAGAATGTTAAACTATTTATTTTTTTCAAAAATAAAATGAGCTTTTTTCTAAAGTAAATGACAATCTGCATCACAGGATGCAGATTGTCAATTAAAAATTCTTATTACTGAAAACATTTACCAATTCGAATTGAATAAATATATTACCAACCAATAAAAATGAAAGCTTAGAATTGAAACTTTTAGAAAAATCATCTAATTCCCTACAATTATCAATTACAATATTTCAACTTCTTATTTAATGTTTTATTAAAACATAAATATCAAAATAATTATTAAAATAGTAAATATTATATTTCAAAAGACAATTAAAAAGAAAGATTATGTATATAATATAAATGAATTAATTCAAATTTTTGTTATTACCTCTAGAAGGGAATATTAAAAAAATAAACTAAATACCTCAAGTTAATTAATCATAACATCATAAAATGCTTGAAAACTATGTAAAAATGAAATTAAATACTATTTGACGGAAACAAATTCTAAAGAAAGAAAAATGAAGAATCGGAAATTTATTTACTTAATCTGAAAGCAAAGATTCACTTTTCTAAAATGGAAAAGAATAAAACGATGGAACAAAAAAAAAAAAAAAAAAAAAAAAAAAGAAGTAATCCAATGACACAAAATATTCTCGCACCTGAGTATTAAACATAAAGAAAAATGCAAATTGCTTCTGACAAAATCCATTAGGAGTCCGATTTCGAACGCTTTTTCCGTTGCGCGATTAGAACTAGAAGTATTAATCTAATTACAACGACAGAAATAAACTAGTTTCAAAGAAATCGAAAGGAAAATAAAATCTTTCTCAGAACATTAGTGGAAGTGGGGGGAGGTGGCAACTGGAAGTTGTTTCAAACTGAGTTTTTCTCTGCTCTAGAAAATCAGCTATCAAAGTGAAATACGAGCGGATGGGAAGATTCTTCCTTCCATCGATGGAAAATGTTCTCGGAAATATATTCTGAAAGGCTGACGATGGTTGATATAGAGGAGTTGAGTTGAAAGGGTCCTTCTGCATGCATTACCCCAGAAACATGCCATTCAAAAGAAATTCGATTACATTATCGTAAACCGGGGTCTTCTCATCAAGCTTTATGGTCAACTAATGTGGCGAGTCCATTTCATCTACTTTCGTCATGGAGTCCACAAACATCCAAACGTTTCGGTCAACAAAGAAATGCAAAAAAAGAGACATAAAAACTTATATACTTGGAAGAGATTTATTTAATATAGAAAATTACATTTTGTGTTTACACGTCTCTTCTTTAGTTTCTTTCTTGTCAATAGTATGCAATTTTTTTTTAACTTAATGCTTCATGTCAAGATATAATAAATAGTTTAAGAAGTTAAGCTATCCGAAATTTAAGTGCATTAGTGATGAAATTTCTGCTTTTTGTTTAAAAAAAAGACAAAAACGGTTTTTATTAAGATTGAAGTTTGAAAGATATGTACTTGATGCCATCTTTAAATGGTTCAAGAATGTAAGAAAGAAAAAACACAAATATTACATTCAAAAATAGTAAATATATCCAAAAAAGGGTATTTTTGAGTTTTTAATCAAGTCATTAAAAATTCCACATTTCTTCTTTTCCTAAAAGTTATCAAAAGTTTGTTCGTGTGAAGAACAGTTTTCTATCCTATTAAAATAATTCTATAAGTCACTTTAATTTTAAACATAGCAATGTGTTTTGATGTAAACTGAATTTATATGGAATAAGTCAAATAATTATGATATTTTACTCTTTGCATTGAAACTTGCATAATATTATAAACCATAATAAAGACTACATTAATTTTTCCTTATGACTTCCGATCAAATAATTTCAGGGTCACTATTTTGTTCATTTGTGGTTCTTCTTTCACAATTACCAGCAACTGTCTCCTCTTTAATAAATCCATATTTCCCTGAAAGTTTTCTCTATATTAAAGGTAGTTATTAGATTATGCTTATATATATATTAAAAAAAATTCCATGCAACTAACAAAAATCTTAGATTAAGTGTAACTTTAACAACCAGCGATTTTTTTCAGTGATCTTTTTTTAACTAGTTTATATCTATAAGTTTTGCCCTTGAAGCTATGCCTTCCAATAGCAAAAATTGTAATGACTTGAAGAAAGATTTAGATCCAAAGTCCATTGATGGTAAAATACTTTTATTGAGGTAAATAGAATAAGACATAAAAAGAAATATAATCACTAAATTAGTTTTCAAAGTTTTTACAGGTTATTTAAGTTAAAATTTATGAACTGAATATTTTTACATTTCAATAATTGACTTATACAAAATGTATACAGAAATCCTTCAAAGATTTTCTTACTAATTAAAAACAATGAAAATTCGAGAAATTAATTCTTAAATAAGGAACGAATGTAAAAAATCATTTTACTAACAATCCATTTTGATTAAATAATTTATTTTAAGCAACAAACTCAGAAATCAGGCAGCTAAACTAGAGTTGCTTGCATAACATAAACTTTATTAGTATTGATGGATTACGTTCTTTAAATACAATTACATATATATTAATGTATAAAAAAACCCCACAAATGATCAAATTTAGAAATATCCGATCTAAAAATAAGCGATTCACATTTTGGAAATCGATAGTAAACAGAGTCGCAAATAACACAGTCACTCATTTTTTCCGGTCTTTCTTCCGAAAATTTTGTAAGTCAGTCCACAAAATTACGCATAGAAATGAAGAAGATTCGTCTTGCTGTCCGAAATGGCTCCATCTCTTTTCGTACACTCTCCATAAAGGAGTAACCAATTCTGGAGGAGAAGTATCTGAATTGCAGATGAAAACCTATTTGTTCCCTCTCAATTTCTTTTCCCTTTTAGATTCCTCAGTCGACGGCAGATTTCCCACTTTTTCTTTCTTCTTTTTCTATCAAAATTTAATTCAGAGACATTTTCGAAAATTCAGTTTGGAAAATTTCTTTTTCAAAACTTCTGAAAGTCTTTTTGTCAACTAGCGTAAATATGAAGTTTTACCAACTTTTGGAGTAAGAAAATGCAATACTTGAAAAAACCAAGCAAAAATTTAAAATTCGAAGAAATCACCAAACTTTACTTGCCAATAGTTTTCAGCTCCATATGTATATCACAATTATTACTTCCTTTATTTATTTTTAAAAGGAATTATTTGAACAAAGAGGTGACAAATATTATTTTGATGATTCATTTTAATCATGTTTGCACAAGCAACATGCGTTTAGAGCTCGTATGACAATTAAAAGTACTTGATATAATCCCGTGTGATTACAATTTCAGGAATAACAGAATGTTGTTGAAAATACGGTAAGTTGCCACAAAGCGTTGCCATGGGAACACAAATGATTATTCTGGCAAGCACTCAGAAAGTAGATCCCTAAATCAGCTTAACTCTTAACGGCTAGACTTAAAAGTCTTAAATGACGTTATCTAAGTCATGTAAATGTGGTTTCTCAGCGTTGATAATTTTAATGCAGGAAAACGATAACAAGGTGTAATATAAATTAATCTTCAAAGCGTTTAACTTTTTAAAGGAAAGAAAATTAAAATGGATATTTCAAAAAGCATTTGATTATGTCATAGTGAAAAGTTTGACTGTAACAATAAATTTATTTTTAATTAAACTCAAAGATATAAAGAGTATTTTTTATTTCTACACATAAATTTAAATTTTATAACAAATCTCTATTATTAAAAAAGAATTTGAGGAATTTTATGTACTTATCCACAAACTAAAGACATGATTGGAAATTGGCTAGATTCAGGAAGAAATTTAATTAATCAAGAGTTTTAATACTTAAAACACTTGTGATTAGTTAAATTTCTTCCTGATTATAATCGGTAAAAATGATCTGTAAAAATAGAATAAATAAGAATGATGTTTTGCAATTTTAATTTCTTTTACATTAAATCAAATAATAAAACATACGTAAGTTAAGGAAAATTTATTTTAAATTATAAAAGTCCCAATCAAAATATACAGCAGTGATGCAATATTTTCAGTATTTGAAAAGTTGAAGACTATCAAAGTATATCAATTAAAATTACAAGATTAAAACTGCATTGCAAAAGAAATTTCCTCAAGTAGCTATTTTTTTAATAATATTTGTCTCCAGAAAGAGCCACGAAGTTCAGACATACAAATAACTAAAAAAAAGTATTTAATTATATTTTTCACACATTGTAGTATTTTAGCTTTCCTGTCAATTTTATAACCCAATTTAAAAGAAGTTAAATGTGAAGATTTAATCTAAAATTCATATTCTGAATTAAAATATAATGAAATACATTTAATTACATATGGAATATATGTTCAAATATTGCTTAAAATAAACGTTTTCTAGAAATATGTAATTATTTGGTGTTGCATCAAAAGCGAAAGTAAAAATTAGTTTGAAACTGCTTCAAAAATTATATAATTTTAGAAAGCACAAACACTTATTCTCATTCGTTGAAGTAAAAAACCATTAAATTTAAAATTTTCTAGTCTATTTGTGAGTTTCTATTAACAACGAAGAAATACAGTGGAAATAACAAACATTTTGAAATCAGAATATTTCACATACAAATTTAAGTTTGGTGAAATCCCAATCTACTTGAATACAGGGGAAAAAGAAAGAAAGAAAGAAAGAAAGAAAGAAAGAAAAAAAAAACAGCTGCGCAGCAAAATTTAGATCAAAATAGATAAGACACATAAATTTGAATTAAAATAACCTAGTCAAAAACATTTCGAAATGAAAATTTATGGCACTTGATTCAGTGCGAATCAATAGATATGGATATAAATAGCCTATTTTGATACTCTCAAACTGAATATTTAGAATAGAATTTAAAACAATTGATATTGTAAGACATATAAATATTTAATGCTATATATGGCTTCACAAGGTGGGATTGACGTTAACAAAGATATTTAAAATGCTGTAAAAGATTCTAAAAGTATTTTAAATACTTTTGTTACCGTCAATTCAGGGTTATTAAAGTTAAGAAAAGGAATTTTAGATTGCAAATTTTAATATGAACATTGGGTCTTTACGTTATCTTCAATAAAATTTATTTAGTATTTCATCATACAAAACAAAAAAAAATTGATATTTCATTTTTCAGCTTGACCAAGATATATTTATAGTCACTTAATAATAAACAATGTTTTCGTGAAGAAATATGGTTATACACAAATTAGCTTGAAGGACAAATACTTTACAGAAATTTCATTAATTTTTCATATCGGATACTTTGCAATAACATAATCAGATTTAGAAGTGTCCGGAATTTATAAAAAATTAAAATAGCTCTTATAGAAGTTAAAAACAGAGAAAAATAAAAATGTTTTATATATTTCAAATTCATTACGTTATTCTATAGATACCTTTTCCTATAATTTGCATCCAGACAAATAAATTGCAAAAGTTTTAATAAAAATTAATTTTAATTAAAACTCGTACACTAACCAAGCAGTTAAATTGAATTAATTAAAATTAATTCAATTTAACTGCTTAGTTAGTTTCGGTTGTACGATAACGAATTATTTTTATTATATACCGTATTATTTGTGAATGAAATTTAACTAAATATAGAAAAAAGTCACATAAATATTTACATTTCGTACTTTTTACAGGAATATATTTATTGATTTTAACAGCTTTAAAATATTGCTATATAAAAAAAAAGTTTGTTTGGGGAAGGGGAGGGAACACGCACAAGTGTGTATATATGCGCGTGCGCTTGACTAATGACAAAAACGTGAACCATTTTGGGGAAATTATAAATAATTTGTATCGTGCTAATACCTGAGCAAATTTTATAATCATTTATTTATATTTTAATAAATGAACTGTAAATATTAGAATATATGCCAGCTTTTAGCTTTCCATTTATAAAATAAACCTTTTAACTTTCTATTATAACTTAAGCTAAATTTCCTTTTTCTTAAATTCTTTCGTCTATAAATATTTTCGTTAGCTTCTAATCACAAAAAAATTAATTTTAATAACATTCTAGATATTTCAAGTATTAATCCAGGAAAAGTGGAAAGAGAAAAAATATTTTTATAGCGCTGTAAATTTATGACTTACATTGTTTTATTTTTGGTCTCGTTTGATATGATTGAAGAAAAACTCTACGACGCTTCATGTTTCTATTTTCATTGGATTAAACTGTGTACTAAGAGTTTATAAGACAAGGAAACTTATACATTCACAACTTATCTTCCACATTTTTTTTACAAGAAACACTCTTAACTTTATAATATATTTTAAAGTTAAGAGATAACATAAAAATGTGTTATCCTTAAATTCAGTTTATTTTTCAAAAGCGATAAAACTAATTAAATATGAGGAATTAATCCCTGTCATATAAAACTGTTAAGCTAATAACCAATTTAAATTTAAATTAAATATTTAAGGTAAAAAAATAATTATTACAAATATGTGTAACATAAAAAATTAGAATAAGTTCTTCATATGCATAATATAAAGTCAAATGATAAATATTAAATTGTGAAATATTAATTTTGTGAAGAAAAAATGCATATATGTACAAAATAAAAATAGAACTTAATGCCACTTATTTTAACAAGATTGTACAATAAAATTTGGAAGAGGAATAAATTCTTTTATAAAATTTTTGAAGATAAATAATCCATGTAATATATCTGCAATATTTTTGATAAATTTAAATTTACAAATGTTATTGACATAAATCTATAGAGTAATATAAGAAAGCTTTATAAAATTGTCGCTATACATACAAAATTTAAATAATGAAAATGAAAAGGCATATTTATATTGTTTCTATTTTTAATTAGTCAAAATAAGACTTTAACAAACAATCTTTAATTGAAATCATATTATGGTAATTAAATATGCTATAAAAATACTATATTAAATATTTTATAAGTAGTCGAGAAAATTGTATAATAGAAATTGACAACTAAAATTATGGTTTACACAAATAGAATAATTAGTTATACTAATATATGCAATAGATGCATAGAGATAGTTTTTAGAGAGAGAGAGAGAGAGAGAGAGAGAGAGACAATTCTGGCTTACAAAAATTTTACAAAAATAATGGAAGAAACTGATATTAAATAAAAAAAGTTGGAAAATAATCTGTGTAAAACTTAACTACGATACTTATATAGCTGGCAACTTAATAACAGTAAATAATTTTAGAGCGTTTACATTTCGTGACATCAACAAAAACATAAGATTTTCTAACAAACAAATAAAATATAGAACTATTTCTCAGTTGCAAGCATCGAATAGAAACACATACTTAACAGTCATATCTTATTTTAGTTATGGTGTTGCCAAAGAATATCATGTACAATAATGCCCTTTAACCACATGAAATAGTTTTAAATCTATCTTATGCAGCCAATATATAATTTTCAGAGGGAATTACAGTTTAGAAATTTATCTAAGTAATACATTTCTCTAGATTTTTCACGCATGTTTAGCTGGTTTAATTTCGAAAATGACCGATCATTCGGAAATGTCCAGATCGCATTGCTGTAACTAATATTATCATGTATGAAACAAAAATAACAAATATTTAAGCTAAATTTTACAATTCCCATTGCAAAGAACACTAAGACAAGAATAAGGGCCATGCGTAGAAAAGACTACCTTTGGTCTGCTTGCATTAAGTTTTGAAGAGTCTGAATCACGAGTTTTAAATCAGTTTTGCAATCAATCTAGCATGAATTCATAGGTATGTGACCACCTTGAATTGTCACGCTATGGTTAGTAAGCTCTTAATCTGGTTATGGCAACATTTTGATGAGAAATTAACTTATTTTTACGTTTGGATTTGTAATATCGATCATTGAATAGCATTTCTCCTTACGCAAGTGGCTTTAGCTGTATTTTATTTGCATAAATCGAGATGACAGTATTATATTTTTAGATTATGTTATTCGGCGAAAGCTTGTAACATTCTCAACATATTTAAATTGTAAGAATTTCTAACTAATTTTAATCCATTTATTTTGGTTTTTTGATTTGCAGCACAATTTGTCTTGGAATAAGATTTGACTTAATGAATTAAGCAAAGATGATTTGCAAATACGGATCACAGCTATCCTTCATTCAAGTGGTAAGGTGGGCCTATATATTAAGTAGAAGAATTTTATGCTTGTAGATGGAGCTTAACAAAATGCATGAATCAAAACCATATAATGTCCACAATTCATTACAAATAACATAGAATTCTGTTTAATGTTTAACAAAAAAGAAAAAAAAATTATTTTATTATTAATATCATTTTTAAAGTAAGAACTAATACACTAAAAGAGAAACATTCTTCTTTTAATGGAGCAAAACAAATGTAGATTCGGATTGAAATTTTCAAATTCTATTTGAAATCTATTTTACAGCCTTATGTTTTTGTAGATGCTTCATATTGCATTTATCTCTGAATTAGAGCTCCCTATTTAAATTTGGTTTAAAACACTCGAATTTCATGAAATTTTGGTAAAATAGTTAAAACGAAATTATTTCCGCAGAAAATCACTAAAGTTCTTTATGAATAAAAAAATTGAAAAAATATTTGAATTGCTGGGTAAAAAGTAATTTTATTTAGTCAGAAAAAATGTAAAAATGTCAGATCCCTTAATTTTATTTAAAAATATAATCACTAAATACAATATAACTACTTAATCTATCATTTTTACATAAAGAAATTTAATTTTAAACACTAACTTCTTCTATTTATATATTTGTAATGAAATAATGAACTATTTTGGTTTATAAAAATTAGCATTGTATGTGATAAAAAAAAGTGAAAAAGTCAGTTTTATAATTTCAAATAATTTGTGAGTGCATACTTAAATGCCATTTTCAGTATCTTTAAAAAAACTAAAATAAATAAGCTTGAATAATTTTTTAGGGTGCTCGAAATTGCAGTTCTTAAATCGTTTAAAAAATTGTCACATAAGTAGTTAAATTAGTTTCCAAGAACAGTATTCAATACCTGTGTAAACAGATAATGAATATACTGAATTGATTTTTAAAGAAAAAAAACCAAGATAAAAAGCATTGTTAGACAGAATATATTTTTTTGATCTTTCCAAACTGCTCTTTTTAAAACCCATTCTGTCAGGGATTATGAAGTGGAAAGAAGAAAAAATATCAGGAAAAGCATCATCAGCAACAAAGACTATTCAGTAGAAGTGTTTAATTTGTTTACACTGAAATGGTATTTCAAGTTGAGTCGATTTTTCTAAAGAATGTATTTAGTCACCGAAATGAAACTCAGAATCTCAAAACCAATTAAACGAAAACATTCCCTTAAAAGATACGCGGTGAAGTTTTCTATAAAAAAAAGCGAAGAAGAAAAGAAGAGTGAAAGTGAGAAAAAATTCAAATCAACAAGAAAAATAAAAGGTAGAAAAAGTTAATTCTTTCCTCCAAATATCGGTTTTGTCCCTCGATAGATTTATCGAATTTCGGAAAGCTCGTCTTCCATTGATAAATGCGTTCTTCTTATCATCTGCTGGCCTTTTTTTAAAAAATCGCTGGGCGTAGCTTTTTTTAATACATAGATGTATGCGCATACATGGGTAAAGTTATTCGGTTATCTTTTATAAAAAAGTTCGTTTCATTGTTTGTCAAGTCAAACATATTTCATAATAAAACAGTTCCCTTCTTTTTTTTGTATCTTTTTTTCATATTTTTCCAATTTATTGCCTAGACCTGTTGTGTTCCATTTTTCGTTCGTTCCTTCGGTGCAACAGAGGTGAAAGCACACGTGCTCTTCAAGTATTTGCTTTTTGAGACTGTGACGTGAAAGATGACGGCGAAAAAACTTAATCAAGGGGAGAAGACCTCGACGAGCGGAAGTCAAATATTACTTAATAAATGGGGCAATAAAAAGAACTAAATCTTTTATTCTCAAGGAGGTCTTTTGTCGTCTTTTCTATTCTAACGCGCGAGCAACTTTCTTTTCTCTTCCTTCTTGATGGAACGATCTTGACTCTTGCTTTTATTTCTTTCTCCTTGCATATAATTTTAAGAGAGAAGAAATGGAACTTAATTAATTTTGAATATTCCAAAATTAGATCATTCCTGATTTAAGGGTGAGATTTTTTTTCTTTGCTAATTTTCATTATAACACTGTGAACAAAAAGGAGAAAAACGTTTTCGATATAATTATTCAGCAAAAGATTTGACAGAAAAAAATAATATAAAATAAATGAAGATACTTTTTATAACTGCTTCAAAATATTCTTTCCTGAGTATTATATTTCCATATGAAAGGTATGAGATATTAGATAATTAATAAATGCAGTCTCTGTATAAGAAAATAAAGTAATAGTATAAGAATATAAGGATATATAAAAAAATATCTTTAATAAGACCACTTTCCTTCTGTACCAAATTAATCGCTTGTAAAAAGATTATGAAAAATATAAAAATACAATATGCTCACAGAAGAAAATATTTATTTATTTAAAAAAATAATAAGTATTATTATTGGTTTTCTTATTCTTTTACAACGTATCTCGTCTTTTTAATATTATATTAATCAATTTTTTCCATTCAATTTTGTCTTAATATTTTAGATCAATAGTAATATTAGTTTTTATTTTATATAAAAAATATTTTATCAATTTTTCCCCACTAAAATGGTATGGCAATAACATATAAAATTTTTAAAGTGCTCATTAATAATTCAGCAAACTCTAGAATTTAACTTCTATCACAAACTAATCAAAATTTGTAATTCTTTCACCGAGAACAAAAGTTACAAATCAAAAACGGTAACTGGAATATATAATGAAGCTGTAAAAGTATATCTGAGGAATGATTTAGCATATCTGGAGAAAACACCATCACACTAAAATTGCGAATTTCGATCGTTAATGCAGTAAAGGTATATCTGAGGTATGATTTGGCATATGTGAAGAATACACCATCAAATTAGAAATGTGAATTTAGATCATTAATGCAGTTTTTACATATCTTGGAAAAATAATAAATTAGAAACACTTTAATAGTATGTTCGCCAAAAAGCAATGCACTAATTCATATTGTCATAGTTAAATTATACTTCAACAACACAATTACACATTCCAAAGGCTTATTTTGTTTTGTTATATTTGTTCTCGTTGAGATCATTACTAAGTTTGTCAAGCTTTCAATTGTTAAATAACCTATAATTAAGAATAAAAGAGTATCACAGTGATTAGAATAAATATCAGTAAAGAAAATTTACGAGTACATATGTAAAGAAAAATATTTTCTTTTTCATTAAAATTTCTCTATTTATAAAATGCACCTTTATAATAAAGTAAATCAAAGTCAAAATTTATTGCAAATCAATATTTCTAGCATATTGTCACAATACAACGTTATTGCACAAGAGAAAAATCCATTTAAATCTTTTAAATAGTGTTTAAAATTGATATTTAATCTAGGTTTCTTTAATTGAATGCCACAAAATTAACATAAAATTCCAATTTAAGGGTTAAAATAATTTTGAAGTACGCTACGCCAAAGTTTTAAAATATTCATACTTATTAACTATAAAATGGAGTCCCTCTCTCTCATTAAAATAACGTAATAGTAAACAGATAAGTAAATGTTAGCTAGAGTTTACTAGAGAAAGACTGTTACTAAATAATTGATATTTAAAAAATGTCTCTAATTTTGCATACACAAAGAATGAAGGTAGTACCGTATGTATAATTAATACTTTTCTTACGTATTTTCCATTGTAAGTAGTCCAGATTATGTAATAACATTTAGTTCCTCATTAAAATATGGTTAAAAAAGAACCAATTCACATAAATAAACTAAGCACTATAGGTATTTATAAATTATTAAGTATGGATTATTTACTTCAAGACTCATAAGGAAAATTACTAAAATTTAAGAAGCTAAAGTGTAAAATTTAAATACATATAGTTTGAAACATATATAGTTAGTCAAAAATCATTACCAAACTTATTTTAAAAATGAATCGAAAAAATAAATTAAAAAGAATCATAAACTTTCAAAAATTCATTGATACTAGCGTGATTTTCATCATCAATTCAGTCTTACTAGATTGTGTATTCTCGGAATTCAATTATTACTTAAAGGTATTACAAACTTACTTTAAACATAAATCAAAAAATTAATTATAAGAAAATGGAAAATTCCCTAAAATTCAGTGATACTTAAGTGTTTGTCACTATTTCTGTGATACTAAAGGGGATTAATTTATTAATTTAAGAGATTAAATTATTTAAAGGTATTATCAAATCTATTTTAATAGAGAATTGAAAATTAAATTAAGAAGAAATAGAAAATGAACAAATTGTTTTCTTTTTTTGTTTTACAACGTTAGATACTATAAATTATTATACCAAGCTTTCTTTTTAAACCCATTTATAGACAGTCAAAAGTAAATGCATAAAAATGTGCTTAGGGTTACTAACTTTCGATTTTAGAAGCGACATCATAGTATAATGTTCAAAGAAAAAAAATCCTATTTGATAAAAGAATGGATGCAAATCATCTGAATGGTTACTACACTCATAAAGTAATTGATGCCATACCATGATCATAAATAATATAATTTTAGATTTTTAAAATAAGCGTTTCTTATCTTATATCTCAAAATAGTACTGAAGTTTGTATAACACATTCAAGGAGCAATTTAAAATACGATATTTATAATTTTATATGATTATCTAAATCCTTCATCTTTCCTTATAATATAAATAGTTTCATTTATATATATAATGATGTTAAAATAAAATTGGATTTGATTTTCAAATACGTAGATTATTTTAAAATGATGATTAAATTTTGATTTTTGAGTAATTCTTCGTATTTGAATCAAGTGAAACAGTCTCATATTCAATTCACATGTTTTGTACATCAAGAGGAAATTTTATATTCAGCACTCAATTTCTGACAATATATAGTATAATGTATGTGTTTTCTCCGTGGTGTTCTATACTTCTGATGCATTACCAACGGGGAAGATAAATATATAATGATACTATTTTCAGAATTCTTAACGTCACGCATGCTCACGAAACATTCTAATTTATTTCCCCAGGCTCAGAAATTTCTTTTTATTGCGACTATTGCTTTATTTCGCGGCTTTTGACCTTTCATCACCTTATATTTTTAGATACTTGTTTTCTTTAGAAGAATAACATTATTTATAAGGTGTTCAAAATAACTGAAATAAAACTGGGATTTCTATACGGGGGAGTTTTTTTAAGTGTTATACAATAGGATAATAAATTGAATATTAAATAACGGAATTCCTAAAATTATAAAAAAAATTTTATTGAAGATACAAAAAGTAAATTCATTGGTTTAAAAATATTTTAATTTCAAAATTGTAGAAAAAAAGAAATTTAATCCTTATAATTAGAAATTACATCAATTATAAATTCAATTATTCACATTAAATTCATAATGTAGATAATTCAATTTATAATTGATTATGTACTATGCTAATCATTATATATTTGATGATTTGAAGGAATCGATAAAAGATAATTCAAATTATTAGAGTCTATAACATAAAACAAAATTAATTTTTAGTTGCTTTAGAAGAATAAAATTTTTTATGGGGTGTTCAAAATAATATATATATACCCATTCGTGTACGTTCATGTATACTGCATATACATGCTTATATGCTTAAGGCATTGCCAAACTTATGAGTAAAGTCAATTATAGTCAGTTGCTGGTCTATTCGTATATTAGTTCAAATATCATTATTAAATCAAATATCTGATCTATTAGTTTAAATATCATCAAGTTCATAAGACATTTTTCCGCTACTTGGAACAACTCCGTAGCATGTTCTTATAGGACGCATTTAATGTGAAACAGTTGAGCAGACTTCCAACCATGTTTAGGTTTACGTAGAAAAAAAGATGAACGTTTTCAATTACTTATAAATAAAATGAAAATTATCTTTTCACAATTATTTGGCACTCAACTTCATATTCTTTATACCTTTTATTATATGAGATCGAAAATAAAAATCATTGATGCATATATTCTCGAAACTTCAATTACCTGTACCAGCTCCTCTGTACATGCAAGGATCGCGGCCTTTGATGCGACGCACTAGCAGTATCATGGCAATGGCCACGATCACAAACACAGCCACTGCAACAAACACACCGACGTACAATGCCACATCAGGTTCCGTTTCAGCAGGGGTTGCTAGAAATAAAAATACAAAAGAATTCAGTGAGAGACTAACAGAGGAAAAACAATTTAAGAAATTAAAGTAATATAGAAAAAATAAGGAAAATAAAGAGTAATATTAAAAATTAAATAATAATAAAATATTCATAAAATGCAATGGCTAAATTGTTTTATGCAGTATGTGATTTAGTTTGATTTAATAAACGTATTAATAAAGATGTACTCTTAGATCAGTAATGACGCTCATAAAATGTCTTTAAAATTTTCATACAGATAAGCCTCATAATATATTAATAGTGTCATTGCATCCAAATAATCTTACAATTCTTAAGTATTTATGGATAAAAAGTAAAGATCAGAATCTTGTATTTCACATGTGTAATCAATGTACATTTTTCTCCTGACTACCATACATTACTACCTACAAAATAAAGAATTCTTTATGACTAGAAAATGGACAAAGATCATTTTTTACTGACTTCAACAAAGCTTGCTCAGCTTACAATATTTTTTGTAGAATAAATTAGGAATGATTTAAAAAAAAATTATTTAAGTTGATTTTTTGTATCGTTGATATTTGATAGACTCATATACAAGCATTATAATAATTCAATAATAATTATCTAAAAGAAATTCATTAACTCGGTATTTAAAAATACCACAAGAGCTACTTCAGAAATGAATAGCAAAATAAAGATTAATAATAAGAATTATAAGTTAGCATAAGAACTTTAAAGATAAGTATTTAATTTAATATCTTTTGATACATTCAGTAACGATATTGTAAAAAACAATTCAAAATAAATAAATAAATCAACAAATAATTATGTTAAAATTTACGTGAAAAAGTTATTTTTATGCATGGATTGTTACATCGGATTAATAGGATGATATATCGATATTTAATAATGTCTTTTAAGTGACAAACGGCATTTTCCTCAGCAACAATATGTAGCTCTAATTCTGAACATCAATACAAATAGGAAGTGTAAATAAGTTATATACAGACGAGATAGAGAGGTAAATACCAGACCAGTTTTTAAATAATTGGTTGATAAATCAGACTAAAATCCAATGCAATTTTTTACAAATTTTTAATATACGAGTTTTTAAATATCAAGTTTTTTATAATACAATTATATAATAGTTCACAATAATACGATTTAATAAAATAATTAATGTAATAATGTAAAAAAAATAATATAATTATAAAATAATTCCCAAATTATTCTTTTTAATAAAACATTATTATTTTTCTAAAATATGTATGAATAAATTTAAAAATTTCTTTCATCAAAAAAATTGAATAATAAAGAATTTTGCAAAAATTTAGAATAGAATACTTATAATTTCAAATTCATTAAATGTTATACACTTAATTTCTTATAAAATACGCGGAATCTTTTGTTTAATTTCAAAACACGAATATTTTTTTAAGTTTTTGTGCAGCTTGCTTTATTTGTGTACAAAGCAAGTAGCATCTGCTCACGAAAATTTTCAAAAAGCACAAATATCAAAAAAAGTGTATTCCTCGTTTTTGACATAACATGAAAAATTAGTTATCATTTGCTGCCCTCTTTTATTTTCATAATAAAAAAGTAATTTCATTATGAAATTACTTTTTCATATATTATCTTTTTGTTGCTATGTTAAATATTTTTGTTACTGTTAAATGTTAAAATATTCAAAGTAAAAACTAAGCAAATAAATATGTTAAAAAATGTTATTTTTTGGGGGAACAATGTTTTTAAATCAGAAATATTTTAATTTCTATAGATATAAATTTAATATTTAAAAATAATTAAAATGTTATGTTTAATTTAAGGAATAGATAAAAAATTGTTTTATGACAGCCAATTATATGGCCCATCCATATATTTCTATTCCAAGTGCTACTCCAGGCCACAATCGGCCTACGCTTACAATGACAGGACAATTATTCGTTTTAGACGTACTTATATTCCAAAAAAAATACACTATTTCAAATACTACCGCGTCTCGGGAGTCAAAACGCGAAAAGATTCCTCTTTCAGACACCCTGAAGCAAACAAAACCACTTTTCTGTTGGTCGGGTCCGAGAAATCCCGGGCTCAAGAAAACGAAACCAATTCACGCAGTTTGTGATGAAAGTTCTGAATCTACTAGGCTTGGGCCAAAAGTAATCATTTCCGGCCGCCTTTCTCTCCCCCTCCCAAGATAACAAAGTGAGTCCAACGACAGGGGTCGCAACGACCCAATCGTAGCTGTCACTTTAAAAATACCAGGATTGGCACCTCTCCGGTCAGTACCTGTCTTCGTTCTCCTATTTCTGGCTTCTCCCAATCCTATTTCTCCTTCCTTAAACCACCGCCTCTTCACGCGCTCACAAATAGATCCTGGAATCTGTTTTCTTTTTTCAATCTCTATCCTTCTTTTACTTTATTTTCTTTGAAACGAAGAAAGGAGAAAGATAAAAAAAATTCTTTTTCTTGCTGTTTCTTTTTCTTTGTGTGTTTCACTTTAAAGAAATAGTGCGGTAATTCTAGACATGTTGTTGACTCATGCTATAGAAAATTCAAAAAATAGGTAGAAGGTTTTTTTTTTGTAGAAAAAAGTAGCTTTCTTTTTAAAGTTTTATCTCGGGAAGTAAGAACTGCTGTAAAAATAATATTACAAATGGAGGGATTACTTTCAGTAATAATAATATTAATTAAAAAATTTTAATGATTAGGAAATATAAATAAAGTCGATTGCAAACTAAATAATCATTAACCTTTTTTGCACATGAACGAGCATTTTCTGTATATATTTTTCAACATCAAAATAAAAAGGAATAAATATTTCATTTGATGTAACAATTTATTGCTATGTATTTTGGTTTTATTAGATTATAAAAAAATAAATAAGAAATATCAATAAAATAAAAATGGATCAAAAATTGTAAAAAATAAAATTCAAGAATTAAAAAGAAATGCGCAGAAATGTGACATACAGAAAATAAATTTTTGCGTTTACTAGAAACTGCTTTCATGCTTTAAATATTTTTGTTATAAGAACCTTGATTAAAAAATCTAGCAGTTTTCCTTCAGAAACAAACCAACAAAATAAATTAGACTTAAAATTTATTAAACTTTTACTGCTGACTCCAGAAGTCAAATCTAATTTTCTGACACTTAATGACAGTAGCAGAAAAGAGTGAGACTGATTTATGTTTCATAGAATTTTTTTCACACTTGTTTTGGGAACAAAAAAAAATTGAGCTTTTTTTACAGCACGATGTTGATTTGCTTAGAAATGAATCAAATCAAACAGAAAAAGAAAACAACGTCACAAAAATGAACAAAGAGAGGAGAGGCGAATATTTTTTGTTTGGAAGAGATATTTATGAAAAAAAAGAGAGCAGAGGAGGAGAGGTTATGTGCGCCATTGAAAAGCGATCATCTGTCTTGCTTTTAGTGACTGCCATTCCAATACTCATCGGATTTTGTCTCTTTTTTTGGCGACAAAACGCCCTTTAAATCGAGAGGACATAAATCTTGAGAGGAATTAATTAACGTGTTATACGAATTTACTTGGCGAAATTCAAAACATGTTAAGGCACATGATACCAAAGGGAATGGTTTTATTTGTGCAAACAAGACCAATTGTTTGTTGAAATCAATCACTTTATCGCACATCTTTAAATTCATTTTCGTTAGCATTTGTGAAGAGATTTTATTTATTGCATTCCTTTAATAGGTTGAGTCGATTGCTGCTATTTTAAAGTGACAAATGTTTTCAGCACGCTTTAAAAGAGTGGAAAAAATATGCATTACCTCTGAATGCAAATATTTTATCAATAATTTTTGATTTGTTTGATTGAAGAAATAATGTTCTTTTATAATCTCAATGTTTATTAAATATTAAATAAAAGGTATTTTAGTTAAAAAGTAAAATGTGAGACATGAATTTGACTGATTAAAAATACGCTTAGTGACTTATTAGGGTAGCAACGTGTTTATTTAAAACAAAAATTTTAAACAGGGCATATATTTTATGTGTCATTATGTGTTTAATATGGCATAATATTTTACATGATAAATAATATAGACTTGTTGACCAATAAGCCAATTTTTAAATATATAGTTTTGTTCCATCTATAAAACTTTTTGATGCATTTTTTTAGTTTAATTTATATGTAATTCACATCCAGAGAATATTTTAATATTTTAGAACTATGTAATTAATGCTACTCTGAATATGTTATATTGAGCTATCGATATTTTTGAATCAGAAAGTATAACTTCACACAACAATTTAATTTCGTTTTTCCCTTGAGTTATTTATTAACATCTGTGATGCCTTTCCAAACAAACATTTAGTACAAAATTGAGCAACTAAAATAAACGATACGCTGAAAATATCATACACATCCCATTATTCCCTAATGAAAAAAATGATTTAATAGTTCTGCATATTGAATCAAAATATAAGAAAATCAAATAAGGAAGGTTTCAAAATCAAATGACGCCAAAATCAATTCAGCAACAAGACTTATCGCAGCAGGATCGCATTAACTCCTATCAGCCCTATTAATGTGGGCTGGAAGAATGTGAGGAGGTATTGTGTGTGTAGAAACCTACCTTAGAAGAAAAGAGCCTATTTGCATATTCCTTTGTTTGCTCCATACAAAGACGAGTTCTTTTTTTACCCACCTCCTTTTCACTCATGTTCTTTCCTTTCATGTTCATTAAGGTTAAAGAGCCCCCCAGCACTTTATCACTCGTTTCATTACAGGTATGGCAGAAAGAGCCATCTTTCAGTTTTATGCTAAGAAAGCGCGACTTAGCAGTCTGTGTAATTGGAAAGCAATAAAAGTTCTTTTTTTAGGTATGGCAACAGTTCATTTAAATGCAAGTTCCATGCTGTGAGCAGCTGAGTTAATTTTTGTGTTTGTTTACGCGTGAATTTAATTAAACTGTGTTCCAGTGTTGACGCAAAATACTCAATTACGGAGTCATAATTTAAATCATGTAAATTAATTCTACGCATTAAGGAGGAACGCATATTAAAATATTTCAAATCTAAATTGTTATGGGTATAAATCTGAAACCAAATTTTGAGCTTTAATGTGTTTTTTTAATAGAATGATTAATTTATGGAATAAATTAAGCATTCTTGAAAAAATATTGTCTATAAACTAGTTGAAGTGCTTTTCCCTGAATTATTTTTCTTAATAAAATAAAAATATCATCTGATAAATTAAAAAAGCGTATTTTTTAGAAAATATCCACTAAAAAGTAATAAAGATTTTAAGTTGATTTCCTAAAATTTGAGAGATGTGATACACAGTTTCGCATCCTCATTTTATATTGAAAAAAAAATTTTCTTTTGTTAAATATAGATAACGAATCTTATCTTATGTTTTAAACCTACACATGTAAATAATTCATAAAACTTTTGTGAAATTAAAATAATTAACAATTAGCTAATCATTTTAGGATTCATCGTTTGAGGGAATATACATTAAACGACGTATATAGAACTGCCTTTTATTTTTATTCATTAATTTAAAATTTATTCTGTAGAAACTGAATCCATTAAACTGAATTATCTTTCTATAAAGCACATTTTAGCAAAATAAACATATGTCGAAAATATAAATAATATTACAAATAAATAGACGCCAATATTATATAAATTATTGTTTATTATTATCCTATAAAATATATTCGAGCGAAATCAACGCATTATGAGGGTATAAACAATTTAATAAATAATTAAATTGCTTTAAAGTTTTGCTTTAGATTTTCAGTTTTGCTTTAGATGTCAGAGCAATATTGGCTTGTTTACATAAAGTACTTTGAAATTGAAAATGTCTTAAAAAATTGTCAATTTTTGGTACAAATTCAGTTCAAAATTTTAATTTTTAAAATTACAAATGTATCTCACCAGAAACATGAACAATATCGAGCTAATAAGTTTTACTAATCTAACAGTTGTTTTTTTACCAAATCTCAGTGGCAAAAATAATATAATTGCCATCGATGGCAAATCAGAACAATAAACAGGGTGTCAAATTAACTCGATAAGAACAACGTCAAGTGAGTTATGGAGATTTAATGTAAAACATTGTTTTAAATCCTTATGAATAATTTTGTTATTGTTCCTGTGCTGACCTTTACTGTTTGAGGATGTTGAAATAAATAATTATCAGAGCTAGCCAGCGCTGTTTACATTCCAAAAACGGTTGCATCTTGACATTTTTTCTCCCACCTTTTGATGTTGCAGTTCGAATGATTACAGTTATTTCTGTTTTTCGTTTGCACTTGTTTATTTGAAATATCAGAAAAATACTTGTCAGTATTTGTTCTTGAAAATTTTTCAAAAAGTTGATGCAGGGAAATTGATTTTACGTTCCCCGTTTTTTAAAGATCGAATTAAATTTATCAAGGAGAGAACATCTCCTTGAGAAAAAGATGTTCTCTCCTATTTCGATCACAATAAGTCTCATCGCTGTAGCAAAAAAAAAAAAACTTTATCTGTTTGAAACAATAATTTACCCTCTCTTTTTTATTGTAAGAAAAATAAAACCCAAATAAACATTTAATTTACAAAATTTTTACCATCCATATTTTTAATAGCTTCTCTAAAATTTCTGAAAAGTCATTACTCGATCTTCATTAACATAATCATTAAAAACTAAATGTCGAAGAGAGCTTTTTAATAAGAAATTTCAAATGGTTTCATATATATTTGATGATATTTTTCATTCAACATAAAATTACAGAATTCAACTAACCGTACGTAATATTGTTGTCATGTTAATCTAATTACGAACGTATAATATTCCTTTACCATGGAATTCTTATTCCATGTACTTATTTTTATCAGAACTTTTCTATTCAATTTTGTTATTTTTCCATATTTTAATCGAACGTAAATATTTGTTTACGTAAATAAGTTAATGACTTAATTTATTGTTTACCATTAGCACCATAATTTACTAAATGAATTTTAGATGGTAGCAATATTTTTTTATCATATTTTATGACAGTTACTTGGGAAGGATTTTACACAAATATTACTAAAATAACAATAAAATATGAGTGGATTATATAAGTAAGAATTCAAATGTCAATGTTAGAAAGTGATGTTATCTAATATTTCATAAAACAGCTTTCATGAATATACTGAAATCTACTAATCACAAGTTTTTGCCAAGTTTTTCAAGCGTTTTGATGGGTAAAAATGTAGAACAAGATGCTATTTACTATTAAGTATTGAAGATGAGCCAATGATTCCATGAAACACTTTTGTATATTTGCTAAATTCATTTTTGAACATGATTAATGCACTCATTTTCAGGATTATTATGATTTCAAAAATATTCAATTGGAAACTTGGGTTCTATTTCTGATGACAAAGAAAAAAATATAATGATGAATTTAGTTTTCATATGCAAGCTCTACTTTATAATCTTATGCACTAAAAGATGATATAGAAGACTCAAATAGGAAATCTTATGCTTTAAAAGAGTATATGTTAATAAAGTTTATTTTCAAATATCATGAGTGCAAAAAACTCAAATATACATTTAATCGGCACTGTTACTATTCTAAAAATATTCAACTTCGTATTTAGATTCTGTTTCCAATGGCAAAGAAACGAACATAGTTCTGAAATAGATTTATGCTTAATACAAAAGGTATGCCTTATAATATTATGAATCATGTTTTTAAGAAATTATGAATTAATAAATTCAAACTATCAGTATTTCTATATTCAAATGGTTAAAATAAATCATCTGAATTTATTTTTACCATAGGTGGCATTATATCTTATGGTAAAAATAAATTGAGAACATATAATTATTAATTAAAATCTTTTTGCTATTTTATTTTTTTACATTTTTTCGTTAGTTTTATGGATTGACTATCAAAATTTCTTCTCGTGTGGCATTAAATCTTATTTTTATTTGTTCAATCATTTAGAAAATATTAGTGTTAAGAATCTTAATTAGAATTGGTATTTACGTTGAAATTTAGAAATTTATGATAAAAAGGTTATTAGTAATGATAGAACAGCATAATTTTAAGAATACAAAAATAAAAAAAGTAAATTAATTTAAATAAAGATTGGAAGAAATTATATCGACCATTAACTGTTTTCTTTATTTGTCTTTTAAATGTCTCAAAACTACAGAACTGCAGAAATTTGATTTATGAAGGGCTTTCAAAAAGTACTTTTTCCTCAATAACGTCTTAGATACAATGACAAACAAGACAAAATGTACTCCTTTCAAAACTTAGAAGCATTTTCACATAGGTTTGCTCTTTTCTACAAAATACCCGCTCAGTTAAAATTATAAATGTCATTATTCAGGTGAAATTTCAAATGCATGTTGGAAAAATTCTTTAGCATTTATTTTTCGTAACATGCCTTGAAATTTGATTTGATACTATCCACTTTACTGAAGATAGTTTTTCAAAGATTAACAGAAGCAAAAGTAGAATGGCATAAAATTCTAAATACATCTAATTGATACAGTATGCAGCTAATCCTCTTTGGCAACCCTGTACTGTTGCCAATGCTTTACATGATTTTGAATTTTCGTGAGGCAGAGAAACATACTTATTATTTTGTTAATATTGTTTCTTCTTGATATCCTTCGTCAGTTTCAAAATGAAGATTTGCTTCCAACTTCCCAAGAAGTCAATAATAACAGCCTACATGCGCCAATAAATGTTTACCACTATTTTTTACATACTTGAGTTTAGACTTGACTTGAATTCAGTGATATGAATTTGTGGATATGATATGCAGTATAAAACGACATGTTATGCATGGAATAAAATCAATTTTCTGGACATAGTGAAAACAAAAAATCTAGAAAATAATGTTTTAACTAAGCCTTGTCGAAGAATTAGCCTTAAATAATAAAATTAAGTGTGGAGAGAATATAATCAATTATGTATTATTAAAGATCACGCACGACAAGAAATAATATTGTTTAATTATAGTACAAGAATCTTGTGATTGTGGATTTAGAATTAATACACAAATTTTCTTCCTCAAACATTGAAGAAATTAAAAACTCTTTTTTTGATGCAAGTTCTTATTTTCCCACCTCTTTATTCATTTCAAAGCAACGTTTCTAAAGATTTGGTCTTAAGAATGAAAAAGCAAATAAATTTAAGACTTTTGTTTATTAATAAAACACACAAATTAGAGTAAAATACGACAGTAACTTAAAATATTAAATGTAATTTGTTGAGAGAAATGTGATTATATTTTAGCAAAACATTAAAATAAACATGACAGAGATGAATTTATAAAATTACTAATTTGCTGATGCAACCGTTTTGCTGAAATTAATCTGCACATTTTTCTGAAAATTTTATGTTAATTCTTATATAATAATTTACTCCCAATATTACGATTTAATAGCTTCTTCAAAATACTAAGCATTTTTGCCACTTTTTTTTAAAATTAGCTAATGCAAATGTGATATCTTGTAATATACAAAGTATTATATATAATTTGATCCTAGCTGAAATTTCATTTTATATTTGAAAGAAAATACAGAAGTAAAATATTTTAAATTACTCTTATCTTGATTAACAAAATCTCTGATTATTTGTGATGAGTTGATTAAGGCTGAAAATCATGTCTTACTCGTAGAGGGAAAAGTCACATGGCGTTGTGCCATACTTAGCTTTTTTAAGAGTTGAGCATACCACAGGGAGATCAAATGCCCATTAAAGAAGGCGCCCACCCGCTGTGAGGTTCGCATCTTCCTTCTTTCGAAGACGCAAATTTGCAAGCCATATGTGCTCCCGTGGTCTCTAATTACCTAGGGATAAGGGGTGGAACTCTAGTCTCCTATCTTCAATCTCAAACCCCCAGTTTTCAGCAAAGAGGAAATTTAGAATTGAAGGCGACGACCCCTGAAGACAATCCCCTGTTTCGAGAGCTTGGTTCGATCTTGCATATCGAGGGACGATCGCGGACACCAAAAGGGCTGTCCTCGAAAGAATTCCGGAGATAGGGAAAAATGCAAAAAAAGACAAAGGGATCTGACGTACCCCGCTGGCATGAATCCAAGATGTTGGAGGAAGAACGAAAAAAAAATGGAAGAGGGGAATCTTTCTAGACCGACACCTTTATTCGAGAGGTCGTTTGTTCTTCCAGAAACAAGACGTTCGATGATGTCGAGTTTTTCCATCCCGACCGCACTATTCTTCGGCCAAGTGTGAAGACGATAACAGGAGCGGAGAAAAGTCTCGACAAATGGTTGGTTTGTGAGGAAGAGAATGGCGATATTTGGCGTCTTTATCTTCGAAATGCGACGACAAAGGACTGGCAATATCTTTGTTTTCATAAGCTGATATGGTCATTTGACAAGGGCTGTTTTTTTGCATTTAACATTGATAAGTTAGCTTGTCGCTTGCATCTTCCTTATTGATTACATATACATAATACAATAAATTTCCCCTAACGACCACTTCTATAAAAAATGTCCTTATTAGCTTTATATATTTTTTTCAGAAACTAAATTTTGCTTTCATAGAGGCGCAATTATTTGTTTCTCCTAACTTGATAACAATTAAAAACCCCTTTAATCATATTTGCAATAAAAATTAAGTAAGCTGTTAGAAAGCGAAGATGAATTTTGTTTTACTTAATAAGTGGGAATTGACAAATATATAATGCTATTGGGAAAACTATTTGAGCAACCCATAAGATATTTACATGAAGTCAGAGTACAAGAAAAATCTCAAGCACCTTCATTTTTAACCCGTATTTAAGAACCGAGGAAACGTGGGATGTTTCTGCTTTCTGGTGTATCTGTTGGGGTGGGTCTAGAAATCTTATACGGTTTTTCCTGTGTGATAAGTGAATATGGTCCACTATTTATGAGAAATACATTCTTAAAGTAAATCACAGGCTATCTACAACGTCGCATAAATGCATCATTCTATTCAAACCAAAAATATACCCTCTTTTACTGTTATTTAACAACAGCAGGCTTGATTTCTTAAAAGCGTATTTGAAATTAATTTTTACAAGCCGAGAAAGATCGTTTTAACCATTAAGACATGTCAAATAATTTAATGTATCATGTAAAAATGAATTCAAATAAATTTTTTTCTGAAAGACGAATATATTACAGAAATGAATTTTGAATGAATATTCTAAAACTTAAGACACAGAATTTACTGTTAGATGAATTTAATAGTTCACTACATGCAATTAAATTAAAAGATTATTTAGAAATCTAATGAAAAGGAAAGGGTAACTAAAAGTGAAATTTTTATTTTGAACAAGAAATTATTTCTGTTTAGAAATTATTATTATTATTTTTTATGATGTCAGTAGTCATCCCTACAGTGGGTTGATAAAACTGAGTACCAAGCATGCTTTGGAGTTAAATATAGGGGGCTACGCATTAGACTAACCACATACCAGGACATATGCTTATCAAGTAAACAGATATGGGCACTGTAAGCCTTGGGCTCCAATGAACTGTCGTGCCACAGAATGTTTAATTTCGAGAATAGAAAAAAATGAACAATCCTCGATAAATATTAGATAAAACTATTTGAATGAAAAAATATATGCCAAAAACATATTTATATATAAAAATAAGAGAAAATCACTTTTAAAATAATAACTGCAGTGAATCCCTTAAATGCAAACTGAGTTTAAAAATATCTAATAAAAATTTCCTTTAAGATATGAAATATATCCAAGATTCATACCAATTAAGTGCGAAAATATATAGTCATTCAGAACTAGAGTCGGCAACTTTGCAACCGAGGTGTACCAAATTAATCTACCTATATTATTCAAAATGTCACACAGTATTAAATATTCTAAAACGCTTCAATTAATGTGGCAAAATACTAGCAATCAGTAAATAGAGTTAAGTATTTAGATTTCTTATAAATTTTAACTGTGCAACATTTAAATATATTTATTTATATGTTAATTATGCCTTATCAAAAGATAGTTAACTTTTTAGAGTGATGTACATTGTCACTGAAAGTTCTACCACTTGCCAAATTTGGCATACGTGTCATACGTTGCGGAGACTTGGCTCAGAATATTTCGGAACAATACATCGTTTAATAGAAAATAATTCTAAAAAAGTTTCATTCAATTAAAAGCTACATTTATATAAGCAGAATTGGAACCCATCGAAATAATTTTTAAATACTCGATTGGCTTAAATTCAAAGAGCACATTCTTAAACAAGGCGAAAGCGTAACAAATAATTTGGCTTATTATAAGTTGCCATAAGTTACGCGGGTAATGAGTTGCTGACAGTTGGTTTAGAATATTTCGTAACAATACACCGCTAAGTATAAAATAATTCTAAAGTTTTATTCAATTAAAAATTATATTTCTCTATAAACATATTCGGAACACAATGAAATAATTTTTAAAAATTATTTCATTGTGTTCCGAATATGTTTATAGAGAAATATAATTTTTAATTGAATAATAATAATAATGATTTTAATTGAATAATAATTGAATAAAATAATAATAATTAAATGAATATAAGTTTTACTTAAATTAAAAGAGTGTTCCTAACCAAGCCAAATCGCAACAATTTGTCTTAAAAAACTGAATGAAAAATGTACACCAAACAAAACGTGACAACTGAAAATATTAATAACCAAAACTCAATTTGTAAGAATGCAGCGCTAATGTCTCATATGATTGTCCTCGAAATCAACCGAAACGACCTCTGGAAAATTTAATGCCTTTGGATTCCATGCTCGATTTCCGATGTATCTTCTATCCTTTGGACTGAAGTCCGTCCTTCGCAAGAAACAGGGAATTACGTGTTCACGCGTTCAAGTAGACAAGTGGGAATTGAGCGGGAGCGAAGATCAAATTGAGCATGAGGAGGACTATTAGTAAGGCTCAGTTGAGTTGATTAAATTAAAGAAGATTTGGAAGAACAGAACGCAAAGTGCATTGGAGCGAGGAAAATGCTCGAAATTAGAGAAGATGGAATTTATGAATGTGAAGCACGGATTCTTGAGTTGTTATGTTTTATTGCATTGTTATTAACTAGCATTAATGACTGTAATTTCTCTTGCGATATTTTTATGCTACTTTTCCTAAAAAAGCTAAATATTAACAGTCAATAAATTATTTTATTTTGTGGCAGGTGTGTTTTATTAAAAATGAACTTAGTGTTTTTAGTTATTGTTTTTATTTATGAACAAACACAATTGCAATGAATGTCAGAGACATGTGACACATGACAAAAATTATAATGACATCAACTCAAAAAATAAATGTTTTAGCATTTAAATTTAAATAGTTTAAATATTTTACTCATTAAATGAAAGTGCATCTATTTTGATAAGCCAAATCAGTACATCTATTTTGGTAAGCAAAATAAACCTTATAGCAATTGCAAATAAGAGGATCAAGCTTTGAATATGCATCTAAAACCGAAGGCAAAATTTTACTTAAATATCTTCTAGTTGAAAATGGGATGTGTGCGTGACAGAGGGGCTGTCAGTACTTAAAAAGACAGGAATTATGAATGGGAATAAAAACTTTGCACATGCTTTCATTTTACAAGTGAATAAGTAATTAATAAATTTCAAGTGAGAAAATAAATTTGTTTTTGGGAATAATTTATAACAATTAACAGTTTTGTCACAAATATATGATTGGATGCAACATGAACATTGTTGCAAACAGATATAAAACATCACTTTAAAAAAAAATAGTTAAATAATGAGCTATTAACAAGAAACAAAGCTTATTTGTCCTTTAGCGCATGATTTTAAAACTGGATTGATATAAATTAAAACGTTTCTAGTTACTTATTATAGCAGGACGAGAATAAGATATAAAGTGGCGACTTTTTTTTAACAAAGGGCGATGAAGACAACAATACCAGCAACCCTAAAGCACAAGTTATATATCGTTCCTTTCGTCACGTCATTCTCCTCTTCTGCTCGTCAAAATATGAGGAAGAAAGTGTCACCACATCTCCCAAATCCCTCCGTAGAGATTCGATATTGGGACGCGTTTTATTTTATTGACTACCCCAGAGAAAGATGTCGTTTTGCCAAAGCTATCGGAAAGGACGAACGAAGATTCACAGAGGAACATTTGGAGTTGAGGAAACGACGCCTTGCTTGAAGCCGGAATAGCGTGTATTTGTAAGGATCGCTAGGGAAGCCAAGCAAAAAGAGAGATAGCAAGAATTTTTTTCTTTGCCTTAAGTGTCGAAAGAAGAATATATTTTTAAAGAATGTATTTAGTTTGAGCGTGAATGTCTGAGCGACTAGTAAAATGACAGACATCAATTGTATGACAAAATTTTAGGATTATGAATATAAAAATACAGCAAAATGTAAAATTAATTTATTTATTTTAAATGAATGTGTTTTTACAAGACAGCTGACACTAAGCATTTCCTTATTTAATTTAGGAAATATTTTTTTAAAAAGTTAATGGATAATGATATAATGGATATTAGCGATTTATAAAAGCTATATTCCTTCAATCTTTTGACAAATTTTATGATTAAATTAATTACAGAATAGTAATAAAAAGATAATATAAGGTTTAAATTAAATAAAGATAAAAAATTCCAGAAGTTGCAAATTTGCCTACAATTAATGCCGGAGTTGTAAAATTTGTATCCTGAGCACATGTATTTTATGCAAATGAATAGTAAATTGTAGAAAAGCAGACGCAAGAAATCTTTATGCGATTAATAGTACTATTAATGGTTATTTATATTATTAATAGTACAAAAATTTCTCAGATATACTTTTCTAATTTTACAATTCAGTATTTATTTTCTTAAAATATACTTGCTTAGTATACAAATTTAATATTTTAGGCAATAATATTGTTAAGTTTAATATTCAAAACCTACAAATTTTAAACAACACGCTATATTTCCTTATTTTGTCAACGTTTTATAAAATGGAATACACTTTTTTCATTTCTGTAAACAAGATTTATAATTTTGAGTGAAAGTACTTTATATAATTAACAGATATTATAAAGTTTATAATCCCTGGCCTATATCATATCAACATACAGTTCGTTAGTTACAGCGTGAGGTATGTTCGAATATCTTACATTCTCCCGGCAATTTTATTCTGTAGAATAAAAATTGAGAAATTTTCTTTTAAATGATTATCTAAAATATTTTTGATTGGAAAATTATGTAGTTATGTAAATTTGTATGTAAATTTTATATATATTTTAAAAATGATACCGTTGCATTGATCTTATTTTTTCCAAAAATGAAGAATTGTTTTTATTTTAATTTATTTTTGCTGGATAAAGCTTTAAAAAAAAGTAGAGCTAAAAATTAGGATATTTAATTCAACCATTGAGATATTTGTTGATTTTATCAAATTTTACCAAGATTTATTTTTATACATTTCAAGACCATCATATATAATTTTTTAATTTATCTCCAAAGCTATAAATTCAAAAAATATAGTTATTGCAAACATTATTTTAAATTAAAAATAAAATACTAAGCATTAATTTAAACTATAAATGCAGTATTCATTAGAGTAGAGTGATTGTGATTATTAAGTATTATGTTTAATTATACAAGCAATAAGTAAATATAAAAGTAGTATCTTTTCATAACAAAACCAAAAAATTATAAGAATATATTTAATCAATCCATTGAATAGTAGATGGTTGATATTCTAAAATGTGTATCGATTAGGATTTTTTTTTAAATGCCATAACTGAAAACTTATTACAAGTAATTAATAGCTCGTTATAGCTTGAGACAGTTAATCAATGATGATGAAGAACATACACATCGAATTACTCGTAAGGAACTTTCATTTAACCACGGTTTTGCTTCACTGGCTTTTTAACTCTAAAAAAATGTCACGTAACCAGAGTACAGATAATGAGCCAAAAGATAGTCTGAGTTAATTACCACAACAAACTTACCAAAATAAATTAAAACAGGCTGCTACGAAAAATGCCAAAATTAATTCCAAGATTTTTTTACCACCCTTCCATCTATTTTTTCCTTCATTTCGTTGTTCTATCTTCTAGTTTACATTATTTGTGGGCACTGCGGTCATCAGATATCTGCCTGTACACCCTTTTAATTTAGAACCCAAGTTTTTCCTCTTCAAGCAAGATGGGTCTGGAAATATGTGGCGCCAGTTCTTAATTAAAATCGACCGATCTCAAAATGACAAAGTACGCATTTACGCCTTTTATTTGTTTTTTGCAGCCCCTTTTTTTTCAATGATTCGGTTTATCACTCGATTTTCCTGAACAATGCCGCTGTTTGTCCTGGGGCTTATAATCCGGTAATTATCCTGCAGCAGTCCGGGGCGCAAACGAGGGAATGTAGATAGCGGCGTCGATTACAACCTGGGTATCATCAGTGGGGCATTAAAGGGCGCTTCGTACCGGATTAGAGTGCTTGTCTCTGTATAGATTCGTTTGCCCTGCCTCCTTTGGGGTTGCCATGTTGAAATGGCCAACGGGTTGTCGTGTTCCATATTCCGAATGTGTACACAATCTCAACCTAATCGTGTTCTACCAAAGTGAATACTGACAGATATCCGAAGTTAATTTGGCATCGAAACAGAGGTGTATTGTGGCCACACTGAGAAGTTTTGAATGAAATACAAAACCAGACACGACTTGTATCTAAGCCATACAAATACATTCGTATCAGCAAATTAGTTGGAATAAATACAATGCTGTGAAGAATAGACTCTTTTCTTAATATATCAGTTTCGCTCTTAGAAAAATTAAAACATTGCATACACTTTTATAGCAAATATGAGGAAAATATATAAGTTTGCAAAAATTTTTCCAACAAAACATTTATTTACTTTCTAATTTTGAGTATAATCAATCAAACGAATTATCACTAATATATTTTTTAATTTTTTACTGTCAACACAAATGAAATTTAAATAACAGTTAAAATAAATGTGACAATAATAAATTAGTAAAATATAGAATAACAGTTTAAAACATTTTTATGATTAAAATTATTTATTAAAATTTCATTTGAATTATGCAAGTGCATGTTTCATTTCTTTTAAAACTAAGTTCACTCCATATATACCTCTTACACTTTTGTACATTTTCAACAAATATTAAATAAGTCAATGTATCTTTAATTGCATAAAGTTACGGAACACATTTTTTGTTTAATTAATCTTTAATTTTTAAATAATTATATATATGGAAAAAGAATAAGTGATCATTTTATATAGAAATTCTCTCAAATTAAGCAAGATCAAGCATTCCGTCAGATAACAGTTAATTAGTAATCACCTAAAATTGATAATATTTGAAAAAATTCATTGTAAAATTTTGATTAATTGAATTATTAATAACAAATTTCCAAATTGTTATAGACTTTTAAAATGTCATATATTAATTTCATTCATATTTGAACTTAGTTACTTCATGTTACATAGTTACAAATATAAAATCTGTGAGTCAGTCAAATTTTCATTCTGGAATTGAATAAAGAACACAAATGCAAGAGTGGAATGGAATTTATACCAAATTTCTGGTTAACTTAAAACAGGACATGCATTTCATTTTGCTTGGATTATAGAGTTTGTAATTAATTTACAATGTAATTAAGATTGATCTGAATTCATTGCAAAGTTGCTAGTTATATATTTTTAACTAGTAACTTTACAATTTGGTAACTTTGCTCGTTTCAAGAACTGAGTTATAGGGTTCTTTAATCTTTTAAAATTGTCTTTCATGCATAATCGTTGGGAATAGAGAAAAAATGCGTCATCGAAATTCTATTTTTTCTACACAAGTTACGTTTTAAGAACACTTAACATTCATTAAGATTTAATGCGAGAAAATTCCACAAAGATCTGAATGATTAATATCCAAAATTATTAATTGGCCCTATTCCACAGCTATAGCGAGCTATATCGGTTGAATATTGGCCACGACTGCTTGGCGGCTCACTTGTTTTGTATATGAGTCTTGATGAGCCCATTCTGCAACGATGGAATCATGGATAGAAACCATCTAAGATGGTGTAAAAGAATTTAAGACATTTCAAAAATGGAGTGCTTTTGGGCAGTCCGACTGAGTATGGGTCGACGACATTTTTTTCTTTTCTTCTTCTTGTTTCTCGTTTTTATACTGTCATGTATCTTGCATTGGGAAATAAAAAAATTTTAATGGTAATGATTATTACTTTTTAACTTTTGAATAAATACTTTTTTCCACAGCAGTAAATATGTTTTCGGTTTTCCCAATAAAATCTCAATCGAAAATGCATTGGAATATCGATGAAAGAAAAGTCTGGACTTCAATATTTATAACTCTGAAACTAAAGAAATTATCAAGCATTCCACACATTATTCGATTTGGTTTTAGCTGATTAACATGTACAATTTCACTTCGTGGAGAACACAGTGCTTTAAGTAAAACTAAACAGATAGTAAACATCGTTATTTTTCTTAATCTGAATTTTTCTCCGAAAGTACATGCTTTCCAGTGAAAGCCAAGTCTAGCTCTAGCTAGCTGCATATTTCCTACGCAAATAGCAATTTTATGTAATATAGATTATGTAAAAATGAGGACAGTGTCCTAAGTGACGGAAACTTATAATCTCAAAATCATTCTTTTAAAAAATTTTCTCTGATTCTAAATGGAAAAAATTAAAGCCAGTTAAGTCCTACCTGTGCTCCTTCGGTAAGAGATAAGAAGACACTGCAATTCATGGTAGAAATAAGAGGATTCAAGTTTTGTTTGCTGATGAATGTCGTGGATAGAATATGTTGTTTTGATATAAAATACCATTTTTCAATCACTAAGTTAAGGTACCACATTCTGTCGTAGCTTTTAACCAACTTGATGCCTTACCATTTATGTACCTCTGATGCATATAAATACTGACTTACTATGTTTAGTGGAAAATTAAATCATTATGCTGCGTTCATAATGCAGTAGGAATCAACAGAAGCAATTGGATTGATTCCATCTCAGAAGATTTCATATTCTCACATAACGACAACCAGACTCACGCCTTTCTTACGGTCAATCCTTGAGAAATATATTAGTAGATATCAAAGCAACATATTGAGCAGCATTAGGTGAATCAACATCATAGTTGATTCACTCTGGAGTATAGATAATAATTACTGTATATACCAAATAATACCCAAGGAGATCAACATTAATATCACCACCATACATAAAATTATTCATTAAAAAATATATATGAAAAAAGATTGGCATTATGTTCATCATAATTTAACTAATTGTCGAAAAAATGAGCGTGTCAAAATTTTTAAATCTTAAATTATCTAAGTACAGCGCATTATTTCCGATATTTTTGTTAGTGATGAAGCATACTTACCATTTTTTAACGCTTCAACATGCGATATAAAATATGAGTGTTTAAAAATAATACTACGCCTAAAAAGAAAAAAAACAATGTGCCATGGAAAGAGTAATGTATACCATTTTCCCCAAAAGATACAAAGCCTTTAAGCTGGAACAACTCTGATGCACTTTTAAATATATCCCAGAAATGCTTCAAGAAATGAATGCTATAGGACAAACTAAACAAGAGAGGCAAGTTTAAAATAATTTTATTCTATTATAGCCAAATATAGCTGAAACGATGGATTGGTAGTTGAATATATGACTATTAAAATTTCGATTCTATAATTTCGTAACTAGTTTTAGAAATAACAGATAACGACATTCATAAGTAATTGATTCAAATTTAATTGATGTACTTATAAACAAAATAACGATTCTAGATCACTTGTATTTCTTGGTCACATTCATCTCTAAATCATTTTAAGAGAGCATCTTTACCATGTAGAGTAAGTAATCCCTCACAGGTCAAATTGCAACTTAGAAGACATCCGTCGATAATTCGTATCAGTCTCGGACGCCCTCCGCCAATGGGAGCGGAGGATCCTAGGTGCTATTCCTCTCCGCAAGCGGTCATCCTTAATCCAGCTGTCAGCTTATCATTGCGGGAGGCCCGCTCATCGTCAGGCTACTAATTGACACTAATTATCGGAGCCTGCTGCGACACCCTCGTTGCTAGATCCAGAAACACATGCTCTTCCTCTCCGTATCGCGATCCGCTTTTTAAGCCCTTTAGGACGGAAAACAGGACGGGTACGGATACAGGGATGGAAATCCTCCATCATATATCATGGTTCCGTAGCAGCAGCTCGAGCATGAAGACGACACGAACCGAAACGATCCCCGAACTTTGGGATCGGTTGCAGGGGAATTGGTGGTTTCCGAGGATCGGAATAAGTGATTTTCAGCTGGATGTGATACTTAATATTTCATTAAAGCAAATTCCAAAAGTTTGGGGGTAAAATTTATGTACACGAAAAAATGGAATGCAGAGTGGCCTATAATTGTTCAATTATAATCTGGAATAAGATCAACTCTGAGCATAAAAGCTAGGTTTGGTTTGACTTATACTGGGATCAACAGCTAATGTTTTCTCATCTAGTGTATTTAAACAGGGACCAGCAGTTTAAATTGGATTCCGAGCCACTACAAATATCCAAATCCATGGTGGAAATAACACCCACGAACAGAAGTACCAAAAGTTAGGGTCCTAACCATTTAGGCATAAAGACAAGATTCAGCTACAGCTTATGTTATTTTCAATAAAAACACATGAACTAATTTTTAAAATAAAAATTTAAGATTAATAAAAATTTCAAGAAGTTTCTTTATAAAATCAATATAGTAATATATTAAATTCTGATACTTATATATTTTTTTGAAACTTGTATGATGTTTTAAGTTTGAGCATTATGTAATTATGTAAGTTATATATATACATAAATTTAGTATTGAAGCATATTTTATGTAGTAGAAAATTTTGTAATCATTTAATTATTTTTAAATTCACTGAATAATGTGAAATTTCTCAGCTAATAGAAATAATGTTTCATTTTCATAGGGGAACAGAAATCAAAAAGACAAATTATACATGAGTTTTTAATTGTTCTAAAGCTCTTTTGAATACAAATCTTACTCTTCACCAAAAAAAAAATAAAAGCTACTAACATCACTACGCAACATTGCTGAATGCTTGTGTGTAATGACAACACTACGCTACTGACAAGAATCCAGAATGACAGACAATTATCTTGTCTTTTTGAACTGCTGTCAAGTGACATAATCAACAGCAGAGTTTACGCGCTTCTGTCCAAACCGTCAGATCATACAGAAACGGAAAGATATTAAACCCAACGAATCTATGAAACACATATCTCTATTTAGGGTACTGGTTTCAGTTACTTCAAATACATAATCCGCTAACTAGACTGAAAAAGACAGTTTTCCCAACAAACTGTTATTGTTGCTTTTATTCTTGAAAGCGTTATTCTGTGTAGTACATTATAGATTATACAGAATTATCCTCTTTAATAGAAATACAGTCCCTGTTGTTTCTAATCCCATAATCTTCACAAAATCAAGAAAAAGCTAGGGTATCCACAAGGAAAACCTTCTTAGTAAATCCCAGACACATAAGAAGGTGTAAATATAGTTTATATGGCAGTTTATTGATTTTGGAATGGATAGCGTAATTGTCTTCGATTCAACATGTTGTGGGTTTGAACCCCACTTTAGGCTCAAATGTTTGTAGTGGTTTGAAATTCCCTTAAAATTACAGATCCTAGTCAATCAGCCCTCATATGCATAGGATGCCTGATGAGCATCAAACAAAATGACATCAAACCAACATCATATTTTAAAGTTAGATTTCTCATCCAAAAATCCTTCGAATGTAAGCCAGTTAAAATAATTTTTTATAATTAAATAAACGAAATAAAATTTTAAGTATGCCTATTTTTGTTTTTCACATTTTTTCTATTGCATTTCATTTTTTCAAAAACATGAACTTATAGATTTTACGTTGAACAAACAGGAATTCTTAAGACGTAAAGTGAAGAACAAAAATTAATAAAAATGATCATGATGAATTACCTGAATATATAAAAAAATCAAAAATAAAAATAAATCATGCTGATATTCATTCAAATAATAGTTGATTAAAGATTATGAGAAAAATTATTCAAGTTTCGACAGCCTCTCAAGATTTCCCGCATTAATGAGATATAAATAGCCTTTATTCCAATCATGTTTAGGTCATTTAATAGTTGTTTCACAAAAACTATAATTAAGCAGCTGATACGTTAGATAAAATTGCATGAAGTTGCTGATAACAATCAAGAATAATTATTTTTTCATACCATAAAAGTTGTTATTAAGCGTTTTTAATTAACGTTAGAGCAATAATAATCACACATTCACGCTACACACTTTAGATTAGATTGCTTTTGATACTAATTATTTTATAAATAATTTCTTCATTCATCCATCAAACGATAAAGGATTGACTTGTTCATGAAAATAAGGAACTTTTATACTAAAGATAAATTAATAGCGTGATGTAATTCAGTTTATTTTTTTAATATACATTATTTAATTATATATTTTAAACCACAATAATATTTTAATTCATTGATTGAGCTGGAAGTAGTTCGAACTTTAACAATGAGAAAGTTTTCGCTCTGTAACGTTTTTTACCAAAAAATTAAATTTGATTTCTAAATTATTTGCATTTGAAATAAATATATTCTGTAGACAAAACTGATAATATATATTTCTAAAACTTCTTCAGCACACATCCATTTATTAAGTTAGACAGTTATACTATAATTATAAATAGTTTCTAATTTTCAAATAACAGAGTACAGTTACACAAGTAAACCAATATTTAAAAGGTTTGAAAAAAGCAACAATCTCTCCACCAAATGGCTCTATTCAATTTTCACAGGATTCAGTGCCGCTTCACTTAATAGAGTACATTATCAAAGAGCAAGCCGGCTGTATCAGATGACAAAAGGATCGATTTTAGGGTAGAGCAATAAGGGTGAAAAAGGAAGTGGATAGAATTGTACTTCCGCAATTTGCATATTTATCAACCATCTTATTACCTGGGGGCTCACGTTCCCGAGGGAACGATTAAAAACTTCGCAAGGTGAGCAAAAGGTTCCTTAATCGGTTGATAACTTAAAATCTAGCATAACTTCTCGGTAACTTTTCGAAATTGTTTATTGCCTTATAACCATTATTTAGTAAATGATAAAATTAATAACCATTGTTTAGTAATTGAAAAAACCATTATTTACTGTAATTGTAAAAACTTGTAACTATTATTTAGGAACTGATAAAACTTTCCTTTAATATAATTGATAAAACTAATTATTATTTAGTAATTGGTGAAAGACAAAAATACATTAAAAAACAGCCTAAACTGTGTTCGATGATAGAAGTGGTTACATTCTTCTACTTCAATTGTTAAGCGATAATAAAGTTTGATTAGTGAAATCTGACGAAGAAAAGTAATGGGTTTGATTCCTGTCATTTTTGATTGGAGGAACACAGTAATTGTTATTTAAAAGTCAGCCTTTATTATAATCTAAAACTTTTAGAAAGCGTTAATTAATTCAATGCATCAAATTTCCTTAATGAAAAAAAAATAAGTGAATCGAATGGATAATTGTAGTAATCTAAGTTGGAATTAATAATTACTCATTGCTGTAAGTTAATAAATGTGGTTAAAAATAACTTTTTATTTCCTAAGTTTCTATTTTAAGTGAAAATTTAGTACACAAATACCAATTACGTTTCAATAAAGCAATACCATATAAGTTATAAACACACATTAGACGTTTACTTTAAAATAAGTTTTACCAAATTTAAAAAGGAACTTATTTGAAATTTTATTTTGTCACCTCGAAGAAAAATAATTTTAAAAATAAGCTAAAATATACTGAATCAATTTATGAGTATTAAATTTGCTAGTTGTATTTAAAATCAAGCTTCGACCATTTTTAATATAATTTCAAAGTGTTTTTCAGACATTTGTTTTGTAAACGCCTGCTTAGTAATTTATTTTGCACAATTATTTTATAATAATAAATGAATTACTAATTATATAATGTTTTTTATTTAAAAAATATGTGTTAATATATTGTCCCATAGTGAGCAGTTTAGACATCTAAAAATGCTTTAAGGCTTTTGAATATTCTCCACGACTGGTATTCAGGGAAAAACATTTCATATATATTGGTCCGTTTCCTTAGATCTAAAGAGGAAATATAAGACAAATCTCAACAACTCAGATCAACAACATATAGACCTAAATTAGGGAAAAGAGCAATGCTTCTTACATTACAACCGGCGGTGACTGTTCAAATTATAGATAGAATGAACATGGTAAGTTATGTTTAAAATATTGTTTAAACTTTGAAAACGGGTCTGATTAAATAGGTTATGGTTGATTCTATCTTCGAATTATAAATGTACTTTAAAAAAATTTAGACTGTATATATATATATATGTATACTTAACTTTACGGAATAAAATAGTCGTTCACGTTTGCTTGATATGACTACCGGTTTTGGGCTCGTTAAAATTGCACCTAATTATTCTGAGATTCGCTGATTGCTACATGACATTCTTAAGTTATAACGAAAATATCATAATCACATATTTAAATTACTTATGTTGTTTTGGAAATATTTAATGTTTCCGATACAATTAATCATTTGTTTAAAAAATTTCTTGTTCTAAATAAAAAAAAAATTTTTTTTGTCAACTAATGAAATATATTTTGACACTTTTCTTTGGCTTCACATTTTACTTATGTATCTTTTATAAATTATCCATCTCTATAGATAGGTAAATAATATACATATACACTCAATTATTTTTATATCAAAACCAGGAACATTCACAATCTGCAATATTTATGGGAGAAAGCATATATTAAACGAATAATTGTGAACTATTTTTTTAATCTGAGTTTTTTCTTAAATCATAATCCAAATATGATATTTTAGACACGCACATTCAGAATAATTAAAATTTCAATCAATCTGCATACAAATGAAAAAAAATCTTAGACACCTTTTAATAAACAACAGCTATACTTTAAGCTGAGCTCTTCCTTTACTTGCAAGCACTATTATCAAGACAAAGAAGCAAGAAAGCAAAAGAATAAGGCACAACCACACTACTCTCAGACCTGCCAAACACAAGCAGATCCTTTCAAGAGAGGATGGGCTGTCTCTATTGCCCAAAACCTCAGCACTTGTTCTTTGCTCAAATCTCGGGCTCTTCTTTCGGGTAGAGTTTGACTGCCTCTAACGAAAGAGACAAGAGTTTGAACTGTCGACAGCCTCTTCTTTTTTTCTCCTTTGTCCCTGTTTTTGATGGATGAGCTCCCAAGAGAGCCCTGCTTCGCCTACCCACAGACATTCTACTTGCACTCTTCACTGCCTTAACTTTTATTTACTTCAAATGGCTTTCAAGCTAGAGTAACTTTCGTCTAGTGTTCGCCGTTGTTAAAACTTGTTGAAGTCTAGTGAGAATTCAATTTTATACACTATAGGGTTGTATATTTCCCCTAATTGTCAGAGGATAAAATAAGACTAGTGCATTTTTCTGTGGCAATCCAGTTTGATTGACATGCATAACGCGTAGTACTTAAAGCAATATATTTTGGATGAGGTCTTAACATTTTCTTAAAAATATAAATAATTATATATTACCTAATAATAAATAATGCATGCTATAAATATATATAGTACCTAATTATGAATTATCTACCAATATTAATTAAAAGATGTAACCAATTTTTCACTGACTTACACAAATAATACTTGTAAAATAACCTGTATGCTAACAGCAACTGATCCAAATAAAAATATGTCAATTAAGTAATTTAAATCCATAAATCATGAAAAGCACTATTCGTAAATAAATTGAGAAAATACCTGAAGAAAGTTTGACGCAAACATTCCTTCTAAAATATATTAAGTATGACTTTCAACATGTTATAAATCATCATATTACAAATTTAACATATTATTCATCAATCAAATTATACAATATTAATATTGTGTATCTTAATATTAATAAACAATTCTATTAGAAAACATTTTCCTTGGATAGTAGCATATTTTACCGTCCTTTTATGTTCACTTAATTGAATGTAATTATTTTAATGATAAATAGTAAATTTTATTTTTGGAATTTAAAAATGGAAATATAATTAAGTCTTTCTTTAATAATTATCATTAATTAATAACTATAAATGATTATAACCAATTATTCCTTACTGGGAACTTCTAGCTTACAAAGGTCTAAGGAACATTTTTTCTAAAAAATGAACAATGTCAAATCTGTACTGATTCAGTAGACATTCATTAATAATTATTAACTACAAATAACTACCAGTTATTCCTTATTGTCCATTTGTAACTAATTAAAGAGCCTTTTTTACTATGAAAAGAAAAAAACGTATAATTTCTATTGGATCAATGGGAAATCTGCAATGATTCAGTTAGAAATTATCATTTATGTAGAAAAGTAGTTGCCTTATTTATAATTATGAATGTTTTGTTCATTTTTTCCCGTTCGATTGTTGGCAAGAGGGCAGGTCATTAGAGCCGTACTTTCGATCACTTCAGGTTCCTATGTATTCGGTGGCCTTCGATTCCATGAGGCACAAAACACAGACGAAAGAAGAGAAAGAGAATGATGCTAGGAGGATGTTCTCGGCGGTCGTCAGGCTAATTGGATTATCCAGGCGTTCCCCGTTGTTTCAGTCAGCTTGTTGGGTCTCCCCATATTAGCCGGCACCCCACCACACCTTCCTTTTCTCACACACGCAGTTGCTTTGTTTAGCTGAGTTTGTTTCTAGTTTTTGGAGGCTACTTGAGACTTGACTACTTTCTTTTTATGCGAAACAAATCGTTGGTATATCGGATGACACTCTGGTGGTGGAAAAGTTGAGGAATACAATGCTAGTTGAAATGGCAAAAGAATCAATCAAGAGCTTTTTCAGTTGCGTTTGAGCTGCCAAAGTTAATGATATATCAGTCTTGTTATTGGTTCATGAACTCAAGACAGATTTTATGTGAAATTATATTTGTTTAAAAAGATAAATAGATATAAAAAGGATAACTTCTATAAAGCAAAAATTAATATAAACTTAATCTTAATTAACTTTTGATGAAAGAAATTATCAGTTACTAATTAAAATTATCATTTATAATTGCAATTTAACATCATATTGATTAAATTGTCACTCTAATTTGATGATTGTTTATTGACTAGTGCTTATAAATAATTAAAAAAATCCATTATATTAAGTAAAAGTTTTTAAAAGGATCAACAGCTAAAAGTAAATGAATGTCAAAACAAAAAACGAGATTATTTAACAATTTTATAAATTAATCGAACGTTTTAAGATGTATCTCATTAACTAAAAAATAAATAATTTGAATCCTATTCAACTCGATTTAATTTAAATTAAATTTTCTTTAAATATACTCGGAAGATTTCTCCTTCAAATAATAGTTTTTAAAGTCATGTTTGCAATAAAAAAAATAAAATAAGAAAATAGAGTATATTTTAAAGTCTAGTAAAAGTAATAAGAGAACAAATGGACTTAACTAAGTGATTAACTATGCTTAAATTGTGCATCTTTTGTGCGAATTTTTATAATTTCAAAGCAGGAAAAAAAAATACTTCTTAGAGACGTTATTTCCTAAAATGATTCTAAGTTTCAAAGTACTACGGAATGTTATCATAAATGAAAATATATACAAGAATTTCTATTGACTATAGTGTTCTCCCACCTGGAATCATGAACAACGTATTGGTAATGAAAGACATAACTAATCAATTTAAAATGATATGTTAGTGTGAGTTACACTGAATTACAAAATAAAAGATACATAATGAATAAGCATGTATATGTTCAAATTTTGAATATGTCAGAATTTGACACAAATCATATTATTTTATAATATTCTGTTTTTCTATTAATTGATAAAAGCTGTTAATTACAATGGAAAACAGTTTTATGAATTATAAATCATTATATAAATGCAATGCAACCGATGCTGCGCTTTAATAACCAGTACCAGGACGTAATTTTTCAAGCATGCTACGACAAAATCGAAGTTGCTCCAGTAGAAAAATAATAAACTTTCCTCACTCATCACATTTTTCCACATTCAAAAAACATTTCCAAATGAGAACAATGATCTTGCTAGAAAAAGCTCCCACTCATTTTAATAAGACAGATACTTTAATTAAATTCACACTTCTATGCTTTCCTTTGGATCTGCGTCACAATTTAATTTCGCGTTAATAAATTTTAAAAAAATTCGAGAAACAAAAGGAATACAGTCATTGGAGTGTAATTTATTTTGATGTCAGCTTTTAAAGGATGACAAGGATGTGCCCGAGAACAACCTCTTATTCTATCGGCTTTCTTCAGAACACCACCCCCACACAGTCAGAACCCCCCACAGAGAAAACGTGTGTGCACTGTGGGAATGGGGAGCCTGTAGAGGAATTCACCGTCTTCTGACTCATACCCATCTTGATACTCCGCGTGCTTCCTGAAGCAGATCAAATCCCTCCGCATCCTTTGGCAAGTGATGTCTGACTCTTAACTCCCACCCCCGTCTTTTTCCCGGAGCATCCCTGTCGTAAATCCGGAGGGGGTGGCTCAAATTATACACTAGAAGTGATTGAAGGATCGTGATTGATTTTTTTCCCACCAGTCTATTCCCCAACGAGGGATACATAGGATGGTGCGAAAGAATTTATACTGAAATAAGGGACTGGATGCTGATAATATTAAATCAATAATGTCTATAATGGAAATAGGGGTCTGTTTTGTTAGATAAAACAAAGAACTATAGGAATCTGAACAGAAATCCTAGCCGATGTAGTTCTTATATTTAGGAAGGGAACGGAGAAGTGTATCTATACATTATATATAAATATATTCTAATAAGACATTTTATAATAGATTTCATATAATTATACAAATAATAACAGAATATAAACTTCAACAAAAAGTTTTAATTATATAAATCATACTGTGTTTTCACAATATGACAATGAAACTATAAAATATGTTTTGTTATTAAATGATAAAATTATTAAAAAAATTATTCATAATTAAACAAATATTCTAGCTAATTTATAATGAAATCATGCCCTAAGTTTTTTTAAGAAATAAATGTCGTGAAATAACAAAAAAAGCACAGATTTAGAATTCTAATTTCAAAGAATCTTGTTTTGAATTTGTTTTTGGATACTTATCTATTAAATTTTTTAGATATTTTTAGTTTATACTCTAAAACACTTAGTTTTATTCTAATGCGAATATTATATTATATTTGGTGTTATACTAAAATTTTAAAACAGAATATTCTCAATAATTTAAAATAAAATAAACAGAGAAAAAAATTAAAAACGATTCAAAATAGTTCACGGTTGATCAATATTCACATCTTTTCCTAGGATTCAAACCCAAAACTAATTTCATAAAGCGAAATGTTAATCAGTATATAACATAAATGTTCAGACAATTTGATACAACTTAAATGTTCAAACAATTCAGTAAAAGGAATAATTTCATTTCCCCAAACTCACTTGAATGTTTTAAATTGAATAATACGTAGTTTTATATTAATTACAAAAAATATTGGATAAACTAGCTGTTTTTGCTCTCCAATTTTAAAAATAATTAAAAAGTAATTAAGAACTAGGGTCTATCTCTCATCAGAAAAATTAGACAGTTTCAATAAAACAAAAAGGTGTATACTTTAAAGTCAAAAGTAATCATACAGAAAAACTTAAAATAATTGACTGAAGTAAATATATTTGAAAAAACATTATTTATGAAATTAAACTATCTCTCAGTTTAAATATTAGAGGTTAGGTAAAAATAAATCCAATATTTTTTCTGTCGATAACTGCAGTGTTTGATAGCTCGTTAAGTATCGATCACACAGTTTCAGATTTATGCTCTTTGGAAGGATCAGATTTCATACTAAAAAATATTTTGCTGTTTTTTTATTTGGTCCAGGGTGTTAAAAATGAAAGTCAACAAAGGGAAAATGCAGTGCATTCACAATTTTTCTTTGATAAAAGCGAAAGTACAAGTCAGGCAGTTGAAAATCAGGAATGGGGTTTATAGTCCAGATATTTCAACAATCAATTGCATGTAAATGGCTGTTTCATCGTTTTTGTTTCATCGATTCCATTCAGGTATATTTTATGTTAAAGATACACCTTGCACATCGTCGAAAATATCAATAAAATCACAAAAAAGTCGAAGTTGACCAGCATATTAGCTTAAGATCAGCCACAAAATAGTTTGAGATTACTTGCACAAAGATAATCAAAAACATGTTAATAGAACCTTGAAGTTCACGTAAAATAATGAATTTCTTTTTTCCCAACCTAATATAAAGTTCTTATCATTGCATTGGTTATAAACTATAAAATTAGTATTCGACTGTTTCAAAAAATGTCTATTTCAGGTTCATACGAATATTCTAAGATTTTTTAAATCTTTTTTCTGGAAAAAAAAAACACAAAGAGATCATTATTATAGAACGAAACATAATTTGGCTATGCTGTTTCCCTGAAACCAAATAAAATACCTTCACATTTTAAAGTCGAATGTTTACTTTCCAACGTAAATCTCTAAAAACAAATAACCCTCTTTGTAGATAAGTGACATAACTTAAAGGATGGGATAGCACCAATTGTTAATGAGGGTGAAATTAGGCACTCCCACTTTCCAAAAGGATGAACTTTTAAGATTTGGTGAAACTTTCCTTTGAAAAGATCCGCGGTGACATACCTTCTCTTGGTGGAGAGAGGAGGAGGAGGAGATTCCCGCACCATCCATCCTGAGAGAACAACTGAGGAATGCGAGGAGAAAGATATTTTTCAATTTGCGGTAGGTCTCAAGCAGAAAGTTGCCGAAACAGAGAAATTGTTCCGCGCCATTACTGCCTTAAAAATAGGTAGCGTCAGTGTACGCTACTGCGTTGGGGAATTTAAGTTGTTTGCGGGGAAATCTTTCTAACTTTTCTTCATGGTCAGCAACTGGAGCTTGAAGAGAAATACGGGATTTCTCCAAAATTATAACATTGCTGGAAATATAAGTACTTGTGTGCTGTGATTACAGGATGGTAATTATTAAGCAATGTAACGGGTTACATAACTTATATTTTTGCCAAATTCTTTACAATTTTTTATATTTCCTTAAATATTTCAAATAAATTCTCTAGCTATTTAAATAAGCTATTAAAACAAAGGTATGAACTTCTAAGGTTCAAATACTAACTTTTGTGCTGAGAGCAAAAGAAGGATAATTATTAATCACATAATGGGTTACATAATTATCTTTTAGAAATTACTATAACTAAAATGTTTGATATTTTCTTACATAATTTAAATAAATTTTTATTTTCCATTTTAAACAAGCTATCAAAACTAATTTATAAACTTCTAAGGATCAAATACAGAGTTATGTACTGAGATCTGAAGGATAGTAATTATTATTAATATAATAGGTTAAATAATTAACATCTTTGTGAAACCCCTGTAGATAAAACGTTTGATAATATTTAAGATACTTTTAGTAAATTTTCTGAAATTTAAAAAAATTAATCAAAATTACTGTCGAAACCTCTTTTTTAATTTTAAATTTAATTGTTGCATTTGTGGTTTTAAAAAGCATCATTTTCGATCAACGTTTTCAAATTTCATTTGAAAAGGATGTTATCTTAGTTCTCAGTTCATAATAAATAATGCGGATTTATTCAGGGTGAATTCACTATTAGAAAATGTATAATAAATTTGAAAAAAAAATTCAAAGTAAAGTATAAAAACACGCAATTTTAATAATCCATTAAGTACTCTTAATTCTAGTTGAATTAGCCACCACATGTAAAAAAGTGGGCATAAAATGATATATTAAATCTATAACCTTATAATACAAAACTTGTTTTTTGATTCTTTTCCGAAGATCTCTTTTCCATAATCACAACCAAATAAAAATATTACAAGTTATTGGAATTATAAAGCAATAGCAACCACAAGGGTTACAGAACTTGAGAAACATATCCAAAATATATTCAATAGCAAAAGTTTTTGCATGCATTATAAATAATAGATATTCAATATTCTGAACATAATCTTAGAATTATACAAGAAACTATGAACTATCTATATAAGCAAGCAGGTTATATTAAATTAGAACTATACAACCTGGCAATAGCAACTACAGAGGTTACAGAACTTGAAACGCATAGTCAAAATACATTCAAAAACAAAAAAATGCATATATATTATAAATAATTATTATTCAATGTTCTGAACAAAATCTTAGAACCATACAAGCAACTCAATATTAAATTTAAAGAGTGATAAAAAATAATCTAACCCTAGATATCAAATTTCAATGTCCGCTTGTTTTGTACAGACATCCCCTTCGGACAGTTTTATATCTAAGGCCTATATTTTCTGCCAACAACTATTGTTGTCATGAAAAGTAATGGGTGAGACGATAACTGGGGTTTTCTTGAACGCGCTAGATTTCAGAAGCCCTTACGGGGAATACAAAATAGAAGACTGCAGTATCAGACGGAAGGACATCTCCTCGGATTCATGGAGCAGGGAACAAACGAGAAAGGGATCTTATCTCCCCCCTCATACATACATATAGATAAAAAGCAGAAGAATAGAGAGCTAGAATCGGTGCATCAAATTATTCTCCCATGCCAACTGACAAAGCAGAATGGAGCTAGATTTCAGAACCAAGTAAATGCTAGTGTGTCAAGAAAAGTATGTGAACTTGAGAAATTAATCAATAAACATTATTATAATATGGGAAAAATGAAAGAAAATAAAAAAAGCTCTTTTTAAACAAAAAAGCCATAATAAAATATTTTTATTTTAAAAAAACGTTTTTTTACTTGATTTTTCAAAAGTGACAACTATGGAAAAAATATCTGATTATTCTTGGACTATTTTTCAATTTATACAATAATTTGCATTAACTTTCACGATATTTCTAGATTAAAATATTTATAATTTGATAAAAAAAATACCAATTTTTTATCATGTAATTTGAAAGATATGAAAATTTAGTTGATTGATGGCATGTGTTCTACTTCTTTCAGATTAATTTCAGTAAGTCTTAAATATCAAATCATCAATTATCAATCAAACAACCAAATAATCAATATAATCTTAAACACATCTCTTTAATATATAT